>JAVJHY011782968.1:0-168270 GCA_035593235.1 Phascolosoma agassizii
TAGCAATGTTTCTTCCCAAACTCATGGCAGTAGTGGGCCTGGATTTTGGGGCCGTGTGAAGAGGGCGTTTGGTGGTGGCAGTAAGAAGAGTGACGGTGGAGTTCACTGCCCTACTTGTGAGGGTAACTTTTCAGATTCGGTGACGGTGACTACGACGGATCCAGGGAAAAAGAGAGCACCAGAATCGCCCTTCGATGCCTTGGCTCGTGAGAATCGAGGTGAATCTTTCGGTTCTGGTGGTGGGAGAAATCGCCCCCTTGCTCCACCAAAATGTTTAAGAGAAGCTACGCAACCCCATTTTCCCAACATAGATCTCAGCCAGATCAAGTTTAAGACACCGGTACCTGCGTTTATTCGGAAGGGTTTCGGCAATCCGCGTGGTTATACCCCAGGTGGGAATACCCAATGGTATCGAGAAGGATTAGTGCCGGACGGCACAACCCCTGAAAGCGTAGGTGACTTTGTTCACGAAACTCGCCATACGCAGCAAGGATTCGAGAGAGGCAAGCACAAGTTCAGGTTCTTGTACTTGACTAGTGAGAGATATCGAACGGAAGCGGAGGATGACGCTGACAATGTTGAGGCTGCTGTCTCAGCTGCAATTCTTGTTGCGAATGAGGGTGAAGCGCCATGTCAATAAGTCTAAGGAAAGTTTGGGTTGTCGTATGTTTGATATGTTTGGTAACCGCTTGTCAGTATGGCATAAATGTTTATCCGGTTTGTGGCAATCCCTTGAGTGCAGCTCAAACTTGCGAATTTGAAATAGGGGAATGTTTAAGTTTAAGGATACCAATGCAAGAGTACCCATTAAACTCGAACTACTTTTCCTTTGATTTTACGGTTACAAACTTCTGTAGTCAGTCGCAAGAACTTAACTTGGGCGTCCTTCGCGCGAGCGGCTCTAATTCGGTTGTGGGATCGGTGCAGTCTCCGAAGTCAATTAGTGTTAGAAGTGGAGTACCTTTGGAAGCATCCTGGAGTTGGCGGCTAGATGAGTCGTTTGTGAGTGAAGTGATGGCGAAGAGTGGAGTTGGAGAACACGGATACACTGCTCGTCGACGATACAGCCATAAGGAGTTTCAGGTAGAGTTTTCTCCGACACCCGAGGAGAGTGATCCTGTTGGAGTAAAAACGACAATTTTATTGATTTTTCGGGACGAGAAATCAATAATTAGATAAATAAGATTGCCAGGCGAATATTTGCTTGGACCAATGATCTTAACTAAACCCCTCCGGTGACACCTCTGCCCAGAAGGATATTTATCACTACGACAAAGTGAACCGGTTGGCACGCGCTTGGGTACGTGATGCAGCGGCAGCGAGCATCCGCCAGGACTACACCTACGATGTCTTTGGCAACATGACTGAGGTCAAGACTTGGCCAGTGGGTGGGGGCACACAAACCACTACCATTGCGGTTAACGCCAATACCAACCGGCTCTCGGTAGCCAGCTATGACGCCTCTGGCAACATGACCTCCTGGGGTGCCAACGGTTATGAATACGACACCGCCAACAACATGACCTCCCAGGATAGTCGTTGGTTGTTTCTCTACAACTTCTCGGGCGAGCGAATCGCCACCATCGACTGGCAAGGCTCGATCGCCACCCGTGAAGTGGATTGGACCATCCGTGGGCCAGGCAACCAGGTGCTATCGACCTTTAAACTCACAGGAGAAGATCAATCCGGCAACTGGACCCACGAGATGGACTACATCTGGATGGGCAGGCGCTTGCTGGGGACACAAGATGGCTCAGGCACCAAGCAGCACTACCATACCGATCACCTGGGAAGTGTCAGGTTAGTGACCGACAACCTGGGCAACAAGGTCTCCGAGCATGAATATCTACCCTATGGGCAGGAGATCACCGCGGCTGGCAACGGCATCATGAAGTTTACCGGCCATGAGAGAGATTCCGATACCGGCATGGATTACATGCATGCTAGGTACTACACCGGGCACTTGGGGAGGATGATGTCGGTGGATCCGGTACAGCGGGGGGATGGAGTGTGGAACATGTACTCGTACGTTGGCGGGAATCCGATTCGAGCCATCGATCCCGATGGAAGAAAGCTATGGGCCTGGTTCAAGGGCTTGTTCGGTGGTGGTGCAGATAGCAATGTTTCTTCCCAAACTCATGGCAGTAGTGGGCCTGGATTTTGGGGCCGTGTGAAGAGGGCGTTTGGTGGTGCGGTAAGAAGAGTGACGGTGACGGTAACACGACGACGCTTGTTGAAAGAGACGGACAGAATTGGGCCGAGACGCGTGACTCGAAGGGGAATCTGGTCAACTCGAATTTAGTAAATGATTCTGTGACGGTGACCGCAAAAGATCCTGGTCCGCCTGAAACGGCAGGTTGATGATATTTGGGATGGATGGGACAGTTGGGGAAATCATGCATGGGAGGCGATTATCGAGGATAACCCCAATGAATTTGCTGGAATGGCGGAGTTCTGGAATAGTTATCTGGGGGCGGAGTTGGAGGTTACAGCGGGTGTGGTTACGGCAGGCGCAGATATTCCTGTCAAGGTTTGGAGGTCTGCTAGAAGTGGTGGTGGAGGTGTCTCAATTTTCAAGAACGGACAACGAGTATTCGGGCTCGACCGTCACAATTTTAAGTTGGCCGGTGAAACGGTGAAGAAAATGCACTATCATGCGGGGAAAAACAGCAGTCAAATGGGCAAGCATCGGCCTTGGGAGGGAGGATGGAAATGGTGGTGAATAACGTTGAGCAGCCCGAATTTCCACTGCGTGGTATATTCTTTCAGCACGGTACATTTTTGGAGGACGAGTTGGTTGAGTCTCCTGAGGACCTGGTTATGCAATGGGAGTTTTTCGATTCCGAGAGTACAAACCATGGCGAACTCATCGTGGTTGTTGATGCTCGTGGTCGGCGAGTACGCGTGAAGACTCAAGAGATGCGAATATTGACTTTGGAATTGTGTTAGGTAGAAATGGGTGCAGGAGATAGGAGATAGAGGTGCCAGGCGATTATTGAGAGGTCTGGAATTGCTTGATTGGTCTGGTCACGGACATCCTAAACACGGCAAGTTTGCGATCTTATTGACGCCGAAACGGAACTTTGACTCCGGGATCTAGCTCTTAGACGGGGAGAGGCTCAGACTAGGCGCACCTATACCCGGTACGACTCAACCTAAGCCGAGCGAGAATCTACTAGACAGGTACGAATGGTCTGGGTGGCGGGAACGATCCTGGCGGGAAGGCAACGTTTACATTCCCAGCTTTGAGACGTTCGCAAGCATCTCTGTAAGCAGCAACAAACCAGGAGTAGGCTTTGTAAAGGGTTTTGCGGGCTGCCTTGGTGGCACAATGAAAGAGTGGCGCTGGAGATCTCTTGACGCTGGCGGGACGCTTGGTGGGTTTGGGATTGGGCAGATCACTAACGACGTGGCCGGAATACTCTTCGCAAACTAGGTCGATGAGTTCTTCAACTCGTTGACGGATCCAAGTAGTAGTTTGATCACGCCAACAGGGAAGAGGGGTTAAGTGGAGTCGTTCGATAGACGTAAACACTTGTGCCCTATTGCATGATTCTCGAGCATGGAACTCACGTGTTCGGTCTCGCCATCGGCCTGTGAAAGTGTTGGTTCTCGCCAGGAGCAACTTAGCAGCATGGAGACCAGGCCAGTCGATTGGGTGCTTAACTAGACCCTCTTTGACTCCTTGACTCAACAGGTACTTAAGCCTGGATATTTGAGCCGCCTCCTCTTCACTGACCACGATCGCCTGATAGCGGCGATCCCAAAATTCCCCGGTCCATCCGTGCATTCTTCCTAACTCTCGCCCCAGATTGCTGTTGAGGTAGCCGACGAACTGCGCCATGCGCTGAGCGTCCGGTACTGAGACTAGAAGATGGTAGTGATTCGACATGAACACGAAAGTATGGACCTCGATGGGATAGAGGCTCTGCGCCCGTCCGAGAATCCCCAATACACAACCGTTGACAGCGGGAGAGGGCTTGAGAAGGTAACGCCCTTGAAAGGTACGGCAGGTGATCTCTACCAGCGCCCCACCGGATGGGATGAATCGAAGTCGGCGGCTCATGGGGATAGAGACGCAACCTAGGTTCCCAGTCTTGCAAATATTCGGCTGGCACTTAGAGAGGGGAATACCAGAGCAGCACCGTCGCTGCCGTGAACAATTCGACCGGTGCCACGAGATGAGACCTAGAAGCAGGCGAGGATTGCGAAACGGCTACTCGACGACCCGTGTGGTCATGACCTGCAACATTTGCATTGAGATCTCTTGTTCGCCGGAGAAGGGCCTCCCTTCAATCTCCTCTCCCAGGTTCATCGTCACCTGAATATTGAGGGGCATGGTCAGCTCATTGGAGAGCGTAAGACCGTTGGCGAGCGAGATGCAAGAGGTGCCGACGCCAGTCGTGTCTTCGATGTCCATCTCCATCGAACCACCGGTTTCAGAGAGCATTTGATCAAACAGGCTAGAGTCGAAATCGATCGAAACTTCCATCACTACATCTACCAAGAGGCAGGGTTCACCAGCAACGTCGCCAACCTCGCCCGCGGTCATGGTACTGAGAATCTTCATGTCGCCAAACATTGGCATTGCTTGGGAAAGGCGATGGGTCCAGGTTTCGCCGAATGAAATAGGTCCGGCTGGCAGTACGGTTGTCCACGATTGCATCATTTGCACCGCCGAGTCACCGTCGAAGGATTGTTGCAGTGTCGCAATGACTGGGTTGTTTTCTGCCTCGATTGCCAAGGTCAATGCTTCTAGGATGGCATCGAATCCCTCGCCGCCAACGATTTCGCCACGGGGGTTCAGTTCGAGCGTTACCGTGTTGCCCAGCAGAGCTGCCGAGATCCGGCTCAGTTCTTCGTCTCCACCGGTTGTCCTGGAGTCGAACGCCATAATCGACGTATCACCCATGCTGGAGGTCATGACGAGCCGGTCATAAGTCACTGTGAGGTCAACACCCTCCCGCTCGGTCGCGGGGAGTGCTTGTAGCGTCATTTCATAGATCACGTGATTGTCCAGTTCCTGCTGGCCCATCGCACCCATGTCCAGGTTGATGTCGTGATCCATGACCATCGTGAATTGGTAGGCTTGGCCACTAGGCTTGATCCGTAGGTGATGAATTTCGGCAGGGGCCGCTGACAACAGTTGTCCAGTCGCCAGGATGGGGATCGCTAGGATCAGAAGTTTCTTACGCATTTCCTTTCCTTGAGTGTGATGACGGTGAGTTGAGATACCTTGGGTTTGGTCGACGATTAGCGCAGGGTTAGATAAACCGTGACGCCGCGGCCCTGGAGCTGTACCCGCTCTCGTTCGATGGCGATCACCTGAAACCCGCCGACTAGATCGTCGGCGCTGAGCATCATGCCGTTGATGATAGCTACGGAAGTACCACTGCGAAAGGCGATGCCCTGTAGTTCGAGTTGCTGATCACCAACGTCTAATTTCTGCACGAAGCTGGCGCCGTCTTGAAGCTTTACTGATGATTCCACTGGTTGTCCGGTGGGGGCTTTAACCGCACTTTTGCTATCGACCTCAACGGGAGGCACAGGGCGATTCAGGTCCTCGGTCGGGGGTTGCTGCCTTGAATTTGAAGCTTGGGACTCGCCGCCAGTTAATGTACGACGGTTTTCGGTGGATGAGGGGGATACAGCTTGCTGCCGTTCGGAGGCTTGTCGACGGTCTTGCTCGGCTACTTGGGTGTCAGGAGAGAGGCCGTTGCCGGTTGTCTCACCAGCCCCGGAAATCTCGATGGCGGCGTCTGGTTTTTGGGCTGGTGTGGTCGCCGGACTACCGATTTCGGAAGCGCTTTCTGGGGACGCCACCTCAGTGGTCGACCTGGGAGTCGAGGTAGAGCGAGCCACCATCCAACCAATTCCGGCACCGATCAAGGCCAGTGCCACCATGCCGATGACTATTCCGGCCAACAGCGGGAGCCAGCGACCTTTTTTCGCCCGTTCGGGCACCGTCGGGAGTCCGTACTCCCCTTTACTCGCAGATTCTCGCTCCAGCGCTTCGACTTTGGCCCGTTTGAGTGCGTCGTTGAGCAAACTCATGCTGCCTTGCCCTCCAACTCAGCGACCGCCCGGCGCACATGATGAACGCTGATTTCACGCTCTCCGTCGGCGTATCCAGCCAACAAAGTTTTGTCGCACACCGCATTAATCAACCTGGGCACACCGCGAGAGTAACGGTAAATGCGATGAAACGCCCAGCGAGAGAAGGTCGGTGGTTGGGCGGCTCCAGCAACTTGCAATCGGTGAGATATGTAGCGCTCGGTTTCACTACGATCCAAAGGCGGCAAGTGAAAACGCACTGTGATCCGTTGGCGCAACTGGCGGAGATCCTTGCGATCGAGTCGATCTCGCAGCTCGGGTTGACCAATCAATAAGATCTGCAACAGTTTGACTTGATCGGTCTCCAGGTTGGAGAGCAACCGGACCTGTTCCAGAAGTTCCGGCGTCAAGTCCTGGGCTTCATCGATAATCAAGGCGACATCGCGTCCGGCCGACAGCTCGCTGAGCAGAAAGTTGTTCAATCGCTTGAGCGCTTGCGCTCGGTTGTTGTAAGGAACGGGAATTCCGAACTCGACCAAAATCGCACCCAGCAATTGAGTCGCGGTTAAGGTCGGGTTGAGCACCAGAGCGGTAGTGTATTCATCGCCCAGACGTTCTAGGAAAGCTCTGCACAGGGTGGTTTTTCCGGCTCCCACCTCGCCGGTAATCTGAATAAATCCTTTGCGTTCTTGAACGCCATAGAGCATATGGTTGAGTGCTTCGCGGTGACGCTCGCTGTAGTAGAGAAAACGAGGGTCCGGCGTGATGTTGAACGGCGCTTCGCGGAATTGGTAGAAGTCGAGGTACATGGTCGATCGGTCATCCTAAGGCTGCGGAGTAGCCATCGCGGATCGTCATTCAGTGTAGCCTAGGAGACGCCAGTTTGGCGTGATTCCTGCAGCTAGTTTTGTAGCGTGCAAGGTTGGTGCAACTCGTGTTTCTTGAGAGCTTTTTTGAGCAATTGTCATCCTCCGGGAGGTCCCCAATGAGTCGCCGTTCATTCAAGTTGGTCCTAGTCTTTTCGCTCTTGGCCGTCGGCGCAGCACTACCCGGAACCCTGCAGGCGGGGGAGAGAACCATTGGCGGCGGGATTCACTACTGGAAGAGCTTCGACAATATTCTCGGGCTCAATGACATTGAAGACGATGGCTATTCTTTGATCGCCTCGTACCAAATACGCCCCGAGGGGATGTTTTCGTTCGAATTTGATCTGGAGTACTTTGACAACGGCTTTGGCGGCGCCAGCAACTCCGCTCTGTCACCGCAAGCCCTGGTGTTGTTTGGCCACGGTCTATACGGTGGGGTCGGGATTGGTGTCACCATCGCCAATGATTTGAGCGACAATATTTCCGATCCGTTCTATATCGCGCGCGGGGGTTATGAGTTTTCGGTCCTGCCGCACTTGAGTGTCGATCTACACGCCAGTTATCGCAGCGACGCGTTTTCCGATTTGGATGATATTGATAGCGATGCGATCACGCTGGGGGCGATGGTCCGTTTTCGTCTGGGACAACGCAACAAGCCGTAGTTTTCGGTGGGCGTCAGACCGCCCCACGAAGGGCCTATTTGAGGTCCCAAGTTATGGGCTATGATCGGCGACCCGGAACTGTTACTCCGGGACTGCCGCTACAGAATCATGGCTCAACCCTTCGCCGCACCCACCAAAAATCCGTTTTCCAATGAGTCCGAAAGGGCTGTGTTAGGGGCGGTTTTATTGGCCCCTGAAGAACTGCCGATGGTTAGCGGGCGACTGCATGCGGAGGATTTCTACTCCGAGCGCCACAGTAATATCTATGCGGCGATGCTGCAGATCCAAGAAGAGGGGATGGAGATCGATATCCGAACCCTGCAAGCCAAACTGGAGCAATTGGGCCAGTTTCAGGCGGTCGGCGGGCTGGCCTACCTCACCGGATTGGACGTTGATCTTCCCGACGTTGCTCGGGTTGAGGAATACGTCGAGATCGTCAAAGAACGCTCGCTACGCCGCAGGTTGATCGCTGCCTGTGTCAGCATCACCCGGGATTGCCAAGACGGCGGACTGCAAGCAGAGGAAGCACTAGGCAAAGCTGAGCAGGCAATCTTGTCGATCGGCGAGGAGGCGATCCAGCGCGGCTTCGTTTCCTTGGGAGCGTTAATCGACACTCACTTGCCGGAGATTGAGGACCACGATGGCAGTGATCTGGCGGGGTTGGGGACCGGCTTCGTTCAAGTTGATGAAACCATTGGCGGCCTCCAAGAGGGGAACCTGATCATCATTGCCGGTCGACCGGGCATGGGGAAAACGAGTATCGCGCTCAACATGGCCCAGCACGTGGCTATCCGTGAGCAAAAGCCGGTGGCGATCTTTTCACTGGAGATGAGTGGCAAAGACCTGATGACGCGTATTCTCTCTTCTGAATCCAATCTTTCTGGAAAGGCGGTGCGGTCCGGACATCTCTCGCATGGCGACTGGCAAACTTTGCATCTGCACGCCGATCAACTGCGTCCTGCTCCGATTCACATTGATGACACGGCGAGCCTCTCCTTACTCGAGCTAGCATCCAAAGCGAGAAGGGCCAAAGCTGAAAAGGGGGTTGAGTTGGTGATCCTCGACTACTTGCAGTTGATGAGTGCCGGGGGTCGATACGAAAATCGAAACACCGAAATCGCCGCGATTACCCGGCACTTGAAGCAGCTGGCCAAGGAACTGGAGATCCCGGTGATGGCCCTGTCTCAGCTCTCCAGGCAGCCCGAGCGTCGTGGTGGAGATCATCGACCCCAACTTGCCGATCTGCGGGAATCGGGGTCCATCGAACAAGACGCGGACATCGTCGCTTTCGTCTTTCGGGAAGAAATTTACAAACCGGACGATCCATCTCTACGTGGATTGGCGGAGTTCATCCTGGCCAAGAACCGGCATGGTGAGACCAAGAACCTGCCATTGGTATTCCTGGGCAAGAACACGACTTTCAAGTCTCGCGCCCACCAAGACCACGAGCCACCCCCTTTCTGATCTGACCTGGTGAGAGCAAGCTGTTGAGCGCCCCCTTGCCGGAAGCGAGCTACGCCGCCTGGGTCGAGATTAATTTGGGCGCGCTCAGCAACAATCTAGAGCAATTGCGCGTCAGGACAGCGGGCGAGAAAGTCGCCGCGGTGCTCAAGGCGGATGGCTATGGGCATGGAGCGGTCGAAATCGCGCACTCACTGAGTCAACAGGGTGTAGACCTGCTGATCGTGGCGCGAACCAGTGAAGCGATTGAACTGCGCGAGGGCGGGGTGACCGGTCGCCTGTTGGTGCTCTCTCCTCCAGACGCTACGACCTGGGACGCCTGCGTCGAGCACAGCCTGGAAGTAGCTTGCTCGACCCCCGAAAGTTTGGCGTTTGTCTGCGGGATTGAGTCCACGCTGCAGACGCCGGTCCACGTCAAGGTCAACACGGGAATGAATCGCCTTGGATTAGCGCCAGAGGCTGTGGCCTCAGCACTAGAGCGACTGAATCTGGCGCCAGCGGTACAGATAGTTGGCTTATGCAGCCACTTGGCGGACGCCGACCTTGCAACCAGCGCCAGGACTGAGGAACAAACCACGAAGTTTCAAATGGTGCTCGACGGGTTACCTTCGAAGTTTGCCGGCCTGGAGACCCATCTCGCCAATTCTGCTGGGTTGTTGCATCATCGTTCAGCGTCTTGCTCCTATGTTCGATTGGGGATTTCTTTGTACGGCTATGACCCTTCTGCTTTGCTTGCACGGTCGCCTTTATTTGCACTGTCGCCGGTGATGTCGATTCACGCGCGGGTTCTCCAAGTGCATCACTTGGCAGCGGGCGACCGGGTTGGCTATGGCGGTAGATGGAGTGCCCAAGAGGCGACTCAGGTAGCGATCGTCGGCGTGGGCTATGGCGATGGATATCCCTATCATCAGAATGGTAACGCCCGGGTTCTCACCGAACGAGGCGCGCGCCCGGTAGTCGGGTCTGTGAGCATGGACTCGTTGGCTTTCGCTTGCCCACTCGAGGACGACGTGCAAGTCGGAGATCTGGTCACCGTTTTGGGCGATCGAGCCGGAGAGAGGATTACTGCGCACGAACTCGGCAGCAACGCCGAGACCATGGCTTATGAGGTTCTGTTGCGGCTTGGGCGTCGCCTACCACGGGTGTTTGTGGATTCACCAACGCTAACCAGCTAGCAATAACTGGCTAGAGGTGCCCGCGCTAAAGCTTTGGCTCGCCTCCGGTCAATCGACGGAAGGCCTCCAGGTAACGCTCACGCGTTCCTGCAACCACCTCGGCGGGCAGCTTGGGAGGAGGCGGTTCATGATCCCAACCACTGGAATCGAGCCAGTTGCGCACAAACTGCTTGTCCACGGAGACCGGCTCGGTGCCCATCTGCCACTGGCTGGCTTCCCAATAGCGCGAGGAATCCGGGGTTAGCACTTCGTCAATCAGGTGGATCTCGCCGTCGATCCAACCGAACTCAAACTTGGTGTCGGCGAGAATCAGGCCAGCCTCTTGCGCAGCTTCTGCACCTTGACGATAGAGCTCCATGGTCAGGGTCCGCAGTTTGGCGCTGACTTCGCCACCCAGTGCATGCTCCATTACCGCGTAGCTGATGTTCTCGTCGTGCCCGGTTTCGGCCTTGGTGGCCGGGGTGAAGATCGGTTCCGCTAACGGTGCCGCCAATGCAAGCCCAGCGGGGAGAGGGATGCCGCAGACCTTCCGATTTGAGCGATACTCACGATAGCCGCTGCCAGCTAAGTAGCCTCTAGCGACACACTCAAAGGGGATCACTTCAGCTCGACGGACCCAGGCAGAGCGGCCATCCAGTTGGGCGTGCACCGCGTGGAACCTATCGGGGAAGTTTTCCACTTCGGTAGCCACCAGATGATTGGGCATCACCTCGGACAACTTCGCAAACCAAAAGTTGGTGAGTTGGTGAAGGATCTTGCCTTTGTCGGGAATCGGCGGATCAAGAACGCTGTCGTAAGCGGAAATGCGGTCGCTGGCAACCAGCAGTAGGTGGTCTTCAAAGTCGTAGATATCTCGTACTTTTCCCTGCCTCGGAGCGGGGAAATCAACGCCAAGGCCGGTCGAGTTGGGGTGGTGCATCGGCGAATTCTAGCCGAGTTCAGAGGAAAAAATTAGTGCCAAACCGGTTCCGGCAGCCAGGAAAATTGAGACTGATCAATCGCCTCAAGAACTGCGTCTTCACCCCAGTCTTGTCGGTCCACCACTTCAAAGACCTCAATCGGCGCCAATCCTTTGAACTCGGCAAAACCGCGGTGCGAGACTCCAATTTCGAGCTGGCTTTCGGTCTCCCTGGATAGGTCCATGACTAAAAACTCACGGCCAGAGTCCTGAAATCGACCGACACCTCCGCTGTGCGACGCGATCAGACGGGCAAGAAACTGGGCGGTGATGACGATACCTTCGTTGACCAGGGTTCCGTTGGGATTGATATAGGCCCAGAATCGTCGGGTCTCGGTTGCCTCGTCCACCAAATTGATTTGTCGCTGCTCGAAGCGGGCAAAAAATCGGTTGACCTCGCGGCGCTGATATCCAGCACCGACCAGTAGTTTCTTGACCTCCTGCAGGTCGCGGCTGACCTTGCCAGAGACCAGTCGGGATATTTCAACAATGCCCGGGCCAAACAATTGCCCGTCGAGTTCGCGGCCACCTGGCGCTGAGGCGACCATCCGGTAGGCACCCCAGTTGGCGGCCAGACGCATCCCGCTTGAAAACACCATGCCTTGATCCACCGCGTGGCGGTAGGCGCGCTGGATCTCGACGGCAACAGCAAGCACCGTACGCGCCGATCGATTGGAGGAGAACAGCACTCCGTCGCCAAAGTGCTTCTCCATCACCATGCCGTTGCGCCGCGCCGCAGCTTGCACCCGCCGCTGAAAGAAGAAGAACTTACGCAACGCAGTTTCTCGATCAGCGGTCGGCAATACCTCAAGCGAAGCCATGGTCGAAGAGAAGTTGGTGATATCGTAGCGCAAACCAAAGCGCTGCACGGTGAGTCCCGCTGATTCGCCCGAGAAGATCGACATCGGTCTTTGCTCTGCGGCAAAACGTAGTGCTTTGCCGCTTGGTCGTGGTGCCGTATCGACCCAACCCAGCTGATCGCGTTTGACGAGGTGTACCTGCCGTCGCTTCTCGTCCAGAATGTCAAACTGGCCCAGGCGGCGATGCAGCTCCTCCCACACCGCGGCTTCTTGGGGACTGGGAGCACCATCCCCCCCGTTGCGGGCGAAGCGCGCCAAGACGCCGGGCCAGTCAGCCTCAAGCGGTCCTTCTCCGGCCAGCTCCAGGTGGTTTTGAAACCACTTGGGTGTGGTTTCCAACATGGAGCGCAAAGCATTTTCAGCACTTCGCATACGATCGAGAAATTGCTCTCCCGGAAAGCCCCAGAGAGACTCGGTGTAGCCACCGAGTTGCCAGATCGTCGGTTTTTCGGCGTGGGCGAAAATTAGTACGTTGTCGCGAAGCAGGGTTAGCAGGTGGGGAAAGACCTCGACTTCTGCTTCCAAGCTATGCCTGGCGACTTCCGCTGCAGCGCCAGCGGTCCAGTGCCAGATACTCCCGGCGTAGCTCCGCGCAGAGCTGTAGATCAGGGCCGGATTCACTGCATCACGATCGGGCACTCCGAGCACTTCGCCAATTAGCTCGGGCAGCAAGGTCGCGACCGACAGTGAGTTATGGAGGCAAAACACCGCAGGTAGGGACTCGTCGCCAGCCAGCAACAATCCCTGAATGGTGTTGCGGTACATATTCTCGAAGTGCCTCTGCCGCCTTTCGCTCTGATCTGGGAGCACGTCCGCTAGACCTGCAGTGTTGCGCACTGTGACTTCAAGAAATCCCCGCAATGCTGCCTGAAACGCCATTTGTCGGGGAGTACTCTCCACCGTAAACCCGTGCACTGGGGAACCACTCGGTTCGGCAAATTCCAAGATTGGTGGTTGAGGAAGGGCAATCGACGGCGCGATCAAGGGAGTTAGATGGCTGGAGACCGCCTCTCCTCGGTTCGAGGAAGTCGCCAGATTGTCTGCGGATGATCTTCGCTTGGGCATATGGAGCAACTAACGCTGCGTCAAAGGATACCGGTTTTCAACCGGATGGAGATCCACTCCGGACGGAATGGCGGCCTCTGGAAGGAGGTTGCTAGACTGCATTCACAAGTTGGGGTTGGGCTGACCTTGGGTTCAGTACCCAGATCGGCGTCCGGCTATCGACTCCGGGAGTCCCATCGGCTCTGGGAATCACTGTTATGCCGGAGCGACCCAGGGTCCAAATAAAACCAAGGGCCCAAGTAAATCCAAGGGAGCTTTGCCAGATGCAAGTTGTTTTTCCCCGTAGCAAGGTAGTCAAAGCCGACTGCTACTTGATCTCGGGTGGCCCGGGAGGGCTGCCTTCCCTAAGCCGGCTTCCGACCGGGGTCGTGGCAGCCGCCCAGAGCCTCTGGCAGAAGTTGGCCGCAGACAAGGAGAGTCGACGCTATCAGCGAGGGCAAAGTTCTCAGGGTCAAGCGGTGGTGGTTCACAAACTCAAATCTGAAGAGGCTCTAATCCACGAACGGCTCGCTGGATGGAGTCGCAAAGTTACTCTCTTGGCGGAGGATTTGGGGTGTGACGTAGCAGTGGTTTTGCCGCGCTCTACTGCCAAGGACTCCGGGCACGCGCAGCGCGTGCTGACCGCACTGGCCCTAACCGACTACAAATTTGACCGATTCCGGTCCGGCTCGAAGAAAAAGACTGCCCATCGCGCGTTGCTGGTTCCGCCCGGGTCAGAGGCCAAAGCCTTTTCCGAGAATAGAAAACTGGCGACAGCGCTGGCCGACGGGATTGCTTGGACCCGTGACTTGGCCAATACCCCACCCAATATCGCCACTCCACAGTGGATGGCCGAACAGGCACGCAGCCATTTTCGCGCGGCCGGTGCTCGGGTCGAGGTACTGAGTCCCAAAGCGATGGCGCAAAGGGGAATGGGTGGTTTGCTGGCAGTCGGGGCTGGTTCGAGCAACCCCCCACGATGCGTGCGCATTCGCATTGGCACTCGCGGCAAGAAGATCGCGTTGGTTGGTAAGGGGGTTACCTTCGATACCGGCGGAATTTCGATCAAGCCCGCCGCGGCGATGGATGAAATGAAGTACGACAAATCGGGTGCCTGTGCGGTGCTCGGTGTCGGGCGTACCGTGGCGCAACTGAAGTTGCCGATTCGCTTAGAAATCTACGTCCCCTTGGCAGAGAACATGCTCGATGGCTCTTCCTACCGTCCCGGCGACATCGTCGAGTGCATGAATGGCAAATCCGTGGAGATCCTCAACACCGACGCTGAGGGTCGGATGATTCTGGCCGACGCTTTGACCTGGGCGGTGCGCGGTAAGCCAGAACACATTGTTGACTACGCAACTTTGACCGGCGCTTGCGTGGTGGCACTTGGCGAGAAGACTGCTGGACTGTTCAGCGATGATGATCAAACTGCGCAAGCTTTGTTGGATGCAGCCTCGATAAGCGGTGAATACCTGTGGCGCCTACCTTTGTTCGACCACTTTAGCCAGCAGATTAAAGGCCACCATGGCGATCTCAAGAACGTCGGCCCAAGGTGGGGCGGGGCTTCCACCGCCGCCGCCTTTCTCAAGGAGTTTGGTGGCGACGCTAAGAGTTGGACGCATATTGATCTAGCCGGTCCGGCTTGCTTGGCGGTGCCTGGCAAAGGGCGCAAAGAGGCCACCGGCTACGGGGTCGCTCTAACCGTTCAGTGGTTGCGAAACCTCAGCAAATGAGCGAGTCGTTTCAACTCGAGGTCCAAGGCCTGAGCGTCGAGTTCCCGGGGCGCGATGGGGCTTTGCGAGCGGTGCGCGATGTGGATCTATCGCTGTCGAGTGGAGAGTTCGTTGGCTTGGTGGGGGAGTCGGGGTCGGGCAAATCGGTCACCGCGCTGACCTGCCTGGGGCTGACCCCGGCACCAGGTCGTATCGCTGGCGGCTCGATCAAGGTCCAAGGTCAGCAGTTGCAGGAAATGTCAGCGGAGGAGCTGCGTCGGGTACGTGGCGGCCAGATCGGTTTCGTGTTTCAAGAGCCGATGACGGCACTCAATCCTGTCCTGACCGTTGGCTTTCAGATTCGCGAGGCGATCCGAGCCCACAAGTCGATGACCAAGAAGCAAGCGCAAGAGGTTGCCATTGACCTGCTGAGCGAGGTCGCCCTGCCCAATCCAGGACAAAGGGTTCGAAGCTATCCACACGAACTTTCCGGCGGCCAACGTCAGCGGGTGATGGTGGCGATGGCCCTGGCCGCCGAACCCAGACTCCTGCTCGCCGATGAGCCCACCACCGCTCTCGACGTGACCATCCAGGCGCAGATCTTGGAGTTGTTTCAACGCCTGCGCGAAGAGCGGGGCTTGGGTATTCTATTAATCACCCACGACCTCGGGGTGGTCGCCGAAACCTGCCAGCGGGTCGTGGTGATGTACGCCGGCGAAGTGGTGGAGAAGGCCCCGGTTGAAGAGTTATTCCGGCGCCCTCGTCACCCCTATACCCAGGCGTTGATGGCTGCCTTGCCGCGCCTTGATCACCGGCAACAGCGGATGGCGGCTATTGAAGGGATGATCCCCAACCCTGCGGCTTTGCCTTCCGGGTGCGCCTTCGAGCCGCGTTGCCCCCATGCCTTTGGCCCTTGCGCGGACAGCACGCCACCGGTCTACTCGCTCGCGGCCGACCGCGATTCGCGTTGCTACCTAGAAGACCCGGGCTTGAGTCCGTCCAGTACGGCCAGCGCCAATAGTGCTAACAGACCCCTTGGAGCTAATTCCGATCCGGTGAGTCCTCAGGCATGACTTTGATGTCTGCTTCAGAGCAGCAACCGCAGGTGTTGCTGCGGACGCGGGGTTTGTCCAAGTCGTTCACCAGCGGTTCAGGGTGGAGTTGGGGCCGCGACCAGGCGCCGGTGCGTGCGTTGGTCGACATTGACCTAGACCTACATCGGGGAGAGTGCCTGGCAGTGGTCGGCGAATCGGGCAGCGGTAAGACCACCTTGGCTCGACTACTAATGCGCTTGGACGCTGCTGACTCGGGGACTTTGGAGTTCGACGACACCGATCTGTTGTCACTCACTGGCAGCGCTCTACGACGTCAGCGTCGACGATTTCAGATGGTCTTTCAGGATCCGTTTGGTTCGCTCAATCCACGAATGAGAGTGGGCACTGCGATCGCTGAGCCGCTCAAGATTCACCAAATCGTTCCGCCCTCCGCAGTTAAGAAGAGAGTCCTAGAGCTACTCGATCTGGTGGGCTTGGAGGCCGATGTCGCCGAACGTTACCCGCATCAATTCTCGGGTGGACAGCGGCAACGGATCGGAATCGCTCGCGCGTTAGCCACTGAACCCGACCTCTTGATTGCCGATGAGCCGGTTTCGGCGCTCGACGTGTCGGTCCAGGCGCAAGTACTGAATCTGTTGATGGATCTGCGCCAAAAACTGGGGTTGACCCTGCTGTTTATTACCCACGACATGGCGGTGGTGCGGCAGGTGGCCGATCGAGTCGCAGTGCTTTACCTGGGGAGAATCGTCGAGCAAGGCCTTGCCGATGCGGTGCTCGAGACCGCGGCGCACCCCTACACCCAATGCTTGCTCGACAGCGTGCCCTATCCCGATCCCACGCGGGCAAGACTGCGATCCGCCGCACAGGGCGAGCCCCCAGACCCAGCCCATCCACCGTCGGGCTGTGCCTTTCATCCTCGGTGTCCTCGCGCCGAGCAGCAGTGCCGGGAAAGTATTCCCGAGCTTGCCGCATCTAACGAAACATTGGGTGGCGACTCGAACCCAAGCGCGAGCTTGATGACCGCATGTTTTCTGCCCGGTGGACGAACAGAAGCCCTTCACACAACCGCCACTAAGAAATCTTCGTCGGAATAGCTGCCCGAGCTGGAACTTTTCCGTCCTCGGTGCGTAGTGTGAAGAGTTGAGCTGTTGATCTGCACAAGGAGGATTTTCAATTTGAGTACGTTTCCATTGTCATCCGTTCGCACCGCGCTGCTGGCCGGAGTGTTGTTTTTTGTTGCCGGCACGATATCGGCACAGCCCGTGACCGTAGAGGATGGTGCGGTGCACCTTTCCTTGGAAGAGGCGGTCGCCCTTTCCCTTGAACGCAATTTAGGGCTTAAAGTTGAGCGCTTCCGTCTACAGGAATCTGAGTGGGCTCTGTCGGGCAGTCAGGGGATCTACGACCTCAATTTGACCGGTCGACTGTCTGCGTTTGACGAAACATCCCCCTCGGCCTCCAATTTGGACGGTGCGGATATTCAGATTTCAGAGCAACAGGGCTGGGTCGTGGGTTTGGAACAGCTGGTGACCACCGGCGGAAGGCTCAACTTGGATTGGAACAACTCTCGATTTGAGTCCAACTCAAGATTTGCCAGTTTGAATCCTCGTTATCGTTCCGATTTGGACTTGACCTTCACCCAACCGCTATTACGAGACTTGGGCAAGGAGTCGACGGACTACCGGATCAAGGTAGCGCGCAACAATCTTGATATCTCCAAGGAGACCTTTGAGCGCCAGGTCACTTCCACGGTAAGTACCGCAAAGCAGCTCTACTGGAATTTGGTCGACGCCAAGCGCCAGCTTGAAGTCGACACCGATTCCTTGGGGCTTGCACAGCGTTTGCACCAACAAAATGACATCAAGGTTGAAGTTGGCACACTGGCACCCCTGGAATTGGTGCAGAGTGAAGTAGGTGTTGCAGAGCGCGACGAAGCAGTAATCCGTTCCGAGGCGGCGGTTTTCAATGCTGAGGACGCCCTGCGCCAATTTCTGAGCATGGAAGACGAATACTGGGCGGTCGCGATTGAACCCACCACCCCAGCGGAGACCGAGACCATGTTGATTGATGTCGATGCTGGCATCGCGGCAGCGCTGGAGTACCGCCCTGATCTACGAACCCAGAGGCTCTCGATTGACAATCTGATTCTGGATGAGGAGTTCTACCTCAAGCAGAGATTGCCCCGCCTCGACCTGTCGACGACTTACGGTTACAACGGCCTCGGCGGTGACGTCACCAACCGTGATTTCTTTACTGGTGAAATTTTGGACCAGTCGTCCGGTAGTTACAGCGACGCTTTGAGTCAAGTGACCGGTGGTGATTTCGATGGCTGGAACGTTGCTCTGAATTTAGTGATGCCAATTCAGAACCGATCTGCCGAAGCGCAATCTGCGATCTCCTCGATTGCCCGGGAGCGTGGTGAGGCGGAGTTGGCAGATCTGGAGGCGACGATCTCCGCTGAAGTCCGACGGATCGCCCGGACTGTGCAAACCGCCGCTGCTCTGATTGAGAGCACAACTGCGTCGCGAGGTTTGGCCGAAAAAAACCTGCGAGCAGAGGAGAAACGGTTTGAGAACGGACTCTCCACCAGCTATCAAGTCTTAGAAATTCAAGAAAATCTAACCCAGGCTCGAACGCGGGAAGTATTGGCCATCACCGGTTATCGCAAGGCCTATGTCGAGTATTTAAGGGTCACCGGACAGTTACTCGAGGATGCCGGGATCGACGTCGGCACTGAACCATAGGTTCGACGTCCGGTAGCCGATAAACTGTCGCGCATCCCGCCGCACTCGGGATCTAAGGAGGCTGTGATGACGGCGATTCAGAATTTTATCGGAGTGTTGAGTTCCCCCAGCAGGACTTTCGAGGCGATCCGAACAAGCCCAAAATGGGTCGTGGCGGCGGTAATCCTGATTGCGGTTGCGTTGGTGGGTCAGTTGATCGCTTTTCCCAAGATCGATTGGGAGGAGATCGCCAGAGTCCAAATTGAAGCGTCCAGTCGCCAAATGACGGAAGCGCAGATGGAGCAGGGCGTCGCGATGGGGGCTAAATTCGGCTCGTTGTTTGCGCTTGGGAGTGTGGTCCTCGGGTTTCCAATCGTGTGGCTGGTTGCCGCGTTACTGATGTGGGTGCTGATTCGCATGCTGGGCGGCCTTGACCTGAGTTATGGCCAGAGTCTCGCGACCACCATTTATTCCATGGCGCCCTGGATTGTTCACACCATTTTGTCCATTCCGCTACTCTTGATGCGGCAGGATATTTCCGCTGAGGAATTGCAGTCCGGTGGCGTACTCAGACATGGGCTCGCTTCGTTTATCGACGCCGAAGGACCGATGCTGCAATTTCTCACCTCGTTTAACGTCTTCACCATTTGGACCGTCATTCTGATGGGGATCGGCTTTGCAGTGGTCGGCAAGGTATCCAAGGGCAAAGCGTTTGGTGCTGCCCTCGCTGTTTGGGTGATCGGAATTCTGCTTAAGGTCGGAAGCGCCAGCTTGGGTGGCTAACATCCGTTGACCCAGACGACGAATCTAGGAACCAACATGAAACGCACTTGGATCATCATTGGTGTTGTCGCACTGTTGGCCGCGATCGTTGCCGCCAGTTGGTTCGGCAGCAATCGTAAGCCTAAGGGGGAGCGCGCCTATCTAGAGACGGTCGAGCGACAGACCATCCAACGGTTAGTCAAGGCTCGGGGCGAAGTCGACCCGCGGGTCAAGGTCGATCTCTCGGCTCACGTGATTGCCAAGATCGAAACCTTGCATGTTAAAGAAGGCGACGACGTGGTCGCCGGTCGGCCGGTGGTGGATCTAGAGAAGGAGAATTTTGCCGCCAACCGCAAACGAGCTGCCGCCGACCTGGAGATCCAACAGTCGCGTTGGCGCCAAGCGGAGATTGAGGTCGAGGATCAGCGATTGAAGCTGGCCCGTGTCGAGCGCCTGTTTGCCAATCAGATTTTTTCCCAAGGCGACTTGGAAGCGGCACAATTGGCGGCTCGATCAGCTGAACTAAGGCGCGAACAGGCGCGCAGTGGAATCCTGCAGGCTCGCGCGACCCTCGACAAAGCCACCGACGACCTGGAAAAAACCACGATCTACGCACCTATCTCTGGCCGGGTGATTCAGCTCAATGCCGAAGAAGGCGAGGTGGTGGTTTCCGGCACCATGAACAATCCTGCCTCTGTAATCGGCACCATCGCCGATCTTTCCGAGCTGCTCGCGGTGGTCGATGTTGATGAAACCGAAATTATCCACGTGCAACTGGACCAAGACGCGGTTCTCCACGTCGACGCCAACCGTGGAGTTCGTTATCAGGGGAGGGTGGTGGAAATCGGTAATGCAGGTTTTGAACGCGCCGGTCAGCGCGATGTGACGTTTTTTAAGGTCAAGGTCCTGTTCACCAACCCCGACGATGCGTTGAAAGCAGGTATGTCGGTGCGTGCCGAGATTGAGACCGCCGAAGTGAAGGACGCTCTGGTGGTACCGGTTCAAGCAGTAGTTCAGCGAGTGATTGGCGATTCTGATGAAGAACAGCCGGTCGTTCTCACCGTGGTCGACGGGACCGTGAATGAGACCGCGATCACCACCGGAATCTCCAACATCACCCACATTCAGGTGCTCAGTGGTGTCGAGGAAGGAGGCCAGGTGGTCACCGGACCGCACCGGGTACAACGAGACCTAAAGGCAGGCGACTCGGTGCGAGAACGTCGTGGTGACGACGACGAGGACGAATAGTGGCGCTAATCGAGCTCCGGGGAGTTCGCAAAACCTACCAGATGGGGCAGGAGACGATTCAGGCCTTGGATGGAATCGATCTAGATATTGAAAACGGCGAATATCTTGCCATTATGGGAGCTTCGGGTTCCGGCAAGTCAACGATGATGAACGTGGTCGGCTGCCTCGATCCGCCGACCGAGGGCACCTACATCCTCGATGGAGAGTCAGTAGACCAACTGTCCGATGAAGAGCTGGCTGGGATTCGTAATCGGAAGATCGGCTTCGTCTTTCAGACCTTCAACCTATTATCTCGCACCGACGCACTGCGCAACGTCGAGTTACCGTTGATCTACGCCGGGCACAAACGTTCTGAGCGGCGCGAGGCGGCTCGCAAAGCGTTGGAGCAAGTCGGGCTTGGGGATCGTGTCGACCATCGCCCTAGTGAACTTTCCGGAGGGCAACGCCAGCGCGTGGCTGTAGCGCGGGCGCTGGTTAACAACCCGTCGATCATTCTCGCCGACGAACCTACCGGTAATCTCGACAGCTCGACTTCGGAAGAAATCATGGACCTGTTTGACAGTCTCCACCAGCAAGGCAACACCGTTATCTTGGTCACCCATGAAAATGACATTGCTGCCCATTGCAACCGAGTCATTACCCTCAAAGACGGCAAAGTTCTAAGTGACGTGAGGAAGAGCTAGTGTTTCTCGAAGCCATCCGCCTGGCGCTCAGCGCTCTGTGGGCCAACAAGACACGGGCGATCTTGACTATGCTCGGGATCTCAATCGGCATCGCAGCGGTAATCGCAGTGGTGTCGGTAGTGCAAGGTCTCCAGTACTTCCTGGTCGGCCAGATTGAATCCCTGGGCGCCAACTTCATCATCGTCCAGCCGAAGTTGGAGCAATTTCAAGGTCCGGGGATGGTCACCAAGCAGGTCAAGCTGACCTGGGAAGACGGGCAAATCATCCGTGACGAAGTTCCGGGAGTGGACGTCATCACGCCACAGATGTTTGGTAACCAACAGGCCAAGTACAGGGATCGTCAGCACTCGATGTTTGTTGTCGGCGTCAATCCAGAATGGTCGGAGATGCACGACTTCAGTGTCGAGGTGGGACGCTTTTTTACCAATACGGATCTTGCAGAACGGCACAAGGTAGTGGTGGTGGGGCAGAAAGTGGCCGACGAGCTGCGCCTAGGAGACGATCCTGTCGGCAAAGAAATCTACGTCGGCAACCTTTCGGCCACTGTAATCGGGGTGATGGAAGAGAAGGGCCAATCGCTCGGCACAGACATGGACGACTTCGTATTCGCTCCCTTCGACACCGCCTTACTGATCTTCGGTAAGGAAGCAGCCGACCAAGTACAGTTGAGATTGCGTACCACCAGCGCAGAAAACGTTGAGCAGGTTCGGGAAGACATCACGCGCGTGCTGCGCCGATTACACGGCCTGCAAGGAGACGCGGAAGACGATTTCACCATCCAACTGCAAGACGAAATCGTAGACCTCTTTTCTGGGGTACTCAATGCGGTCACCGCGGTTGCGGCCGCCATCGTCGCGGTGTCGCTGATTGTTGCTGGCGTCGGCATCATGAACATCATGCTGGTCTCGGTCACCGAACGCACCCGCGAGATCGGTATTCGCAAGGCGGTGGGAGCGCGACGCGGCAACATCCTGTCGCAGTTTTTGGTGGAGGCTGTTGTTTTGTCGCTGGTGGGAGGGGCGATTGGCATTGCTGCCGGCTATGGCATTGGGGCTTTGGTGATCAGTGTGTTGCCAGTGAGCCTGCCTGCTGCGCATGTTCCCGTGTGGGCGGTGTTCACAGCTTTCGGTTTTTGCGCTCTGGTGGGGGTGTTTTTCGGCATCTATCCCGCTAGCAAAGCAGCCCGGCTGCATCCGATCGACGCTCTGCGCTACGAATAGCGAGCGTTACTCATGGCAGATCACAGAGTCCACACCGAGTTCAATCACTGGCTATTTGTGGTCCTGACCTGGTTTGTGATCCTGATTGGCGGACTAATGGCGTGGGCAGGAGAATTGGATCAGCCGGCGGCTTGGATACCGTTGGGGATCGTTACGCTCATCAACCTCTTGCTTATGCGTACCGTCGTCAGCGTATCCGCCAACCAGTTGTCGCTAAGATTTTTCTTTCCCATCCCTCGACGCACCATTCAGGCAGAGGATGTAGAACGCTTCAGCGCTGTTTCCGTTCCGTGGTGGGTTGGTTGGGGTTTTCGCATGGCACCGGGCCGATGCTGCTGGCGTGCAGCGGGAACCCGAGCGGTGCAGTTTGAATTCCGACAAGGTCCCAAATTCTGGCTTGGTTGCAAAGATCCAGAAGCCGTCATTGAGCGCCTGAGATCACAGCCGGAATGGGCCAATCGTTACTCAAAGTAGTTGTGCTCAGCAGATTGGGGGCAGATACCTGCGCTCCCTCATGCATTTGGGTCACTTGTGCCCAGTACCAGGCAGCGTTACCCTGACACCAACGATCCGCACTCAGCCGCTACTATCGGCTTGAGTCAAAAAACAGGGAGCTGAAGATGAAGAACTACAAATGGAGTCTTGGTCGTTTCGCAATCGGTGTGTTGGCTTGCTGGCCCCTGTTGGTTGGCGCGCCAGTCGAGGCCCAGATCCACGACCCCCGTGCGATCGACAGCGATCCAGCCACGGCCCAGGAACCCATCGCCCCCAAATTGAGTGGCTTAAGTGATTATCACCTCCAGGTCACCACCTCGAATCCCGAGTCGCAAGCTTTCTTTGACCAAGGTTTGCGTCTGACCTACGGCTTTAACCACTCCGAGGCGTTGCGCGCGTTTAAGGAGGCGATCCGCCTTGACCCCAACAATGCCATGGCCCACTGGGGTTGGGCGCTGGCACTAGGCCCCAACCTCAACCTACCGATGATGCCGGACGTGGTGCCTCAAGCGTTCGACGCGATCCAGAGAGCGCAAGGTCTGACTGACGGAGTGAGCGAGCAAGAACGTGACTTCATCGCCGCTTTGGCCACTCGCTACAGCGCCGACCCCGAAGCCGATCGATCGAGTTTTGACCAAGCCTACGCGACAGCGATGGAAAAGCTATTCGCCAAGTATCCAGATAGTGCGGACGCCGGAACCCTCTACGGTGCGGCGATCATGAATACCACGCCGTGGAACTACTGGAATCGCGACGGCAGTCCCAAGCCCGCTGCCGAGCGCATGTTGCAGGTCTTTGGACGGGTTCTTGAGTTGGACCCTGATCATCCCGGCGCCTTGCACTATTGGATCCACGCCGTTGAGGCGGTACACCCGAAACAGGCGGTCGAGGCCGCCGATCGACTCCTGCCCTTGATGCCCGGTGTCGGTCACATGGTGCATATGCCATCGCACATCTACATGAGAGTGGGTCGCTACGCCGACGCCTATGACGCCAACTTCGCCGCGGTCGAGGCCGACGAGGACTACATCACCCAATGTCGAGCTCAGGGTATGTACCCACTCAACTACTACCCTCACAACCAGCACTTTCTGGCCTGGGCAGCGATGTTCCAGGGTCGCAAACAAGAGGCGATGAAGGCTTCGAGGGCGGTCGCAAATGGCATCCCCGACGCGCCGACAAATGAGGGGCGCGGCGTGGTTTGGAACCTCTATGAGACCTTCCGCAGCCAGCCGATGTACACCATGGCCCGTTTCGGTATGTGGCAGGACGTTCTTCAAGAACCCGCCCCCGAAGCAAGCGCCCTATTCATGAACGGCGTTTGGCGTTATGTCCGCTCGCTGGCGCATACCCACACCGGCAACCTGCGCAAAGCACGCAAAGAACTCAAGCACTTGCGCCAACTTCAGTCGCAGGTCGCAGCGCACCCGGACTACTACATCGGCTTTGGCTCCGCCGCCACCATGCTCACCATCGCCGGCGAAATCGCCGCTGGTGAGATCTCAGCGGTCAAAGGCGACTACCCCGAGGCCTTGGCACACCTGGAAACTGGCGTCCGTCTGGAAGACAGCTTGCTCTACAACGAACCCCCCGACTGGTACTTCCCGGTACGCCACATCCTCGGCGCGGTGCTTTTGGAAGCCGGCCGAGCCACCGAAGCCGAAGTCATCTACTGGGCCGACCTAGCCAAGAATCCTGCCAACGGCTTTGCACTATTTGGATTGGAAAAGGCTCTCAGAGCGCAGGGGAAGACCAAACTAGCAGATCAAACCGCAGAACGCTTCGCAGCTGCCTGGACGAACGCCGATGGCGCGCTCAGGTCTTCACGCTACTAACGGCCTGCCAGTAAACCACGCGAACGGTAATTCCCTTTCCTCGGATCTTTGTAGGGGGGGCTTATCCCCTCCTGAATTCGGAGTGCTTAGAGTTCGCCTGTTTGGAACTTCAGTATCCTGTCCCTGCAGCGCTTGTTTTGCACACCACCGAAATGTTGGAAATAGGCCTACCGCTGCCAACGTCTGGCCCGACTGCCCACACTGTC
Organism: Phascolosoma agassizii; assembly: GCA_035593235.1. NCBI lineage: Eukaryota > Metazoa > Annelida > Sipuncula > Phascolosomatiformes > Phascolosomatidae > Phascolosoma > Phascolosoma agassizii. Next base: position 25,020 of record JAVJHY011782968.1, read on the forward strand.
GGTGGAGCGGTTCGACAGACAGTGAACTGCATCTGGGCCACAGCTAGTGATCCGTGCGCCCGGCCCGTGGCAGCCATCATATTCGTACTGCCCAGTCCAAATGATCGTTTTCTTTTCGGCGTCAAGTTGGACATTTGCTCTCTGCACGTCAAGAAGCGCTAGATCGGGATGGACCGTCGTGACTTGGGTCGCGTTGTCGGCCACCGAAAGTATGACGACGTTGGCGTTGTTGGAGATCGGTGGCATCTGTGGCAGGTCGTCAAGATCTAAGAGTCCAACTTCTCCGTTGAACCGCAAGACCATCATGGCCTCGTTACATATATGTCGTGCTAGCACATCCCATGCACTCGCTCCGCTCGGCTTGAACATTTCAACAATAGTTTCATCCAGATTCTGTTGAACATCTCCGCAATCTTGGCTTTGAGATGTGGTCACCGATACCGTACCTGTCACTGTGACCCGTTGAAAGAAACGCTCGGTCGAACTCGGCTCACCGAACCTCTTACGATATTCATGCAGAATGTCGAAGCCAGCAATCGGATTGCCCAAGGCGTCGCAATTTTGAACGGCTGTTGCTATATGGTCATCGAAATCACCGGGGTAGTGATTCAGCCGAGTTGGAGTTGGGTCGTCTTGCGTGTAAACAAATCTGGGTTGGTTCGAATGAAATGTGATGTCTTCACAGCCGCCAAGAAAGATCGTACTGACAGAAAAGGCCAGGAATAGGAAAGCACGGGTGGTACTCGAAAGACTCACGGCGCTGCACTCGGTTGTCATAGCCTTTCAGATCCGCAGGAAAGAGTTTTGTTTAGCTAGATATGTGGATCTGAGTACCAGGCATGCCTCCGCGCAGTGTCAAAAACGGGGCTGCAGCGCTTGGTAGAAAGGAATTCACCTGCGCCGTGTGCTCCACGAAATTCGCGAAATCACCCCAAGCGATATCCGCTCCACCAGCGCTACCCCAAAATCCGAAGCGATCGGCCACCGCCGAGAAGAATGCGAAAGCGAGTGCCAATCATACAAACAGCTTGGCGCCCCTAAACCAGCGCTGCTCTGCAGTCTGAGAATCAATCATCACAACAGTCTTTTTCGGTTTGCCGGGTACCAAGTCCTCCGCTTTGACCATACGACGACCCCCGGTCGCCAAAACGAAGGATTGCGCGCACTCTAGAAACCTGCGTTGCCTCCAACTTAGGCTGCCCTCTCACCGTGACAAACCATAATTTGCAGCGTTCAGACCCCGCGGTCTGGATTATGGAATCCCTATTTGCTTAGTGAAGGTCCCCCTTGCCACGCCAATCAACGATTAGCTCCCTGAAGGCATCTTCGACCTGACTAGATCGCCTCTTACTAAGCAAGGCGAGTTGTTCTCGTGACAATTTTTCAAATTCCTTGCGCTGCCGGGGCACAATCAACCCCCACGTCAAACCAACTCCGACAATTAGCACGGCGCTAGTAACTAGATACTGAACCTGACCACTCAGGACTCCGTAAATCAAATAGCAAAGTGAGGAAATACCACAAATGGTCACGGCATCAATCGAAGTCGAGTAGTGCAAACCGGCTTTATAGAAGTGGCCTTTTAGTGCCTTCAACCTGTCGTCTTCATCGACGTTATCCCAGAAGAGTCCGGTTAACTTCCCGCGAATGTACTGATCTGACAAGACCTTCTCTTCGCTTACCGTCACGTCCAGGTCGGCAGGGATCATTTGTAGGAGTTGATCGGAAATCTGTGTCCATATCCGGTCCATTTCCCTACTCCACAGCGGTTCTCGAACATTCAGGCCGCGATAAAAAAACGCAATGATTACCGCGACAACCGGGACAAAGAAGGTCTTCACCTGGCTGGCTTTTGCTATGTCGCCATAATTGAAGAAAATCCATGGCAATAGGCACGCGGCTACAATAGCTATTGGAGTCTGGAACCGTTTCGATTGAAGATTGCTAAGAGTCACTCTGCCCTCCATTGTTGGTGAATCGCCCCAATCTCTAGCCTACTAATAAGGTTGAACCCCGACTTGTCTTGCGCCGCCAGTAGTTTCTTCAAAGCAAGCTTCCTCCATCCCATCGTCATTGGTCCGGGTCCAGGCTGCCCGTTCCGTCTTCGTTTCCATCGGTATCGCGGATTGTTCCGCTCGGCTTCCAGCCACAGGCGAAACTCGAGCAACGGCTCTAGCTGAGTAGATCCACTTCTAATGAGGTTCCGCATCGTGACCCCGTTCTTGGCAACAGTACACGTCCAGCAGCCAAACCGCGCTTTTCCACAAGGTGCTCCCTTCGCATCGCGCACCGTGGGACATTCATCAGAAGCGTCGACATAGAGTTCAGCGACCTCCTTCGCACGAAGAGCGTGTGGCCTCTCGACGAGCAAGTTGGTAAGCCAAACGTCTTCGATTGAATAGTCGATAATCGGCATAAACAATCGACGGTGTTTTTTCCCTTTCTGCTTTCGCCAATAGCGGTCTGAAGTTTCATTTTCTTTAAGGGTAAGGCTCCTCGTAGCGCTCTCTGATTCGCGAACACCAAGAACTACGATGGCGGAGCGCACCCCAGCAGATCTGAGAAATTCCGAGACTGGATCAATTCGAAGGCGGTCAGTACACCAACGAAACTTGTCTGTCGGAGGAGGGTACCCCCGTCCCAAGACTTTGACAAAGAAGCGATCATCTAGCGCGGGTTCTACGATCTTAGAGGTGATGGGCAAGTCAAATTCACGTGCTTCGACTCGCAAATCACGGAGTGACTCTCTTGCCAGAACAGAGGCCATGGGTATTTCGACACCTGTATCGCAATACAGAACCGTCACAGGTTTGTGGTGGTCTCGGACTCTCAAGAGAGCGTGAAAGACCAATTTCACGACTGCCGTCGAGTCCTTTCCGCCACTGTATCCAACAACCCAGGGCTGGTCATCTTGAGAATACGCTTGGGCGATTCTCGAAGTACTTTCCAAGATTTGCGGTCCGTTCGGAAGGCGACGCAAACATTGGCGCATGCGTTGGAGTGACGTTCTCATCCGCTTTTATGGGCCCCCTAGCCACATTGGAGGAGGAAGTGTCAAGTCTCAACTAGGTCTCTGGCAGCAAAGCCAAGCAGCAACATCCACGGCCACCCACATAGCAGCGTTTACTTAGAACATCTTGATTGTACTTCTTTCCGAGGAAATCTGCTGATTCGCCTGATATGCACTACGGAGATCCAGGGTCGCTTCAAGCCGTTGGATATTGCCATCAGCACTCCCGGCCCCAGACACGCCCTTCCGCCGGGGCAAGCTTCAACTTCCTACGGATCAGTTGTTATGTAATCAATGTCTTGGGGGAGTCGCTCCAGAGCCGACGCGGAGCCGACGGCGACCGACCCCCGGCCCCCCACACCCTCCCGCCGGGACAGCCTTCTAAGGGAAGGGGACACAATAGAGGGATTGTGTCCCCATTTTCTTCAAGTACTGCTGTCTTGGGGAGTCGCTCCAGAGCCGACGCGGAGCCGTCGGCGACCGAACAGACTTCCGCCTCCGTCCCAATTGCTCTGCAATTGGTGCCGGAGGGGGGAGTCGAACCCCCACACCCTTGCGGATAACGGATTTTGAGTCCGTCGCGTCTACCGTTCCGCCACTCCGGCAACCGAGCGGAATCCTAGAAGCGGGGAAGGGGAGTGTCAAACCCGATTTTTTTCCAAGCCGAGGAAGTAGCCGACGGTGGACCGGGTAGTGCAAGCGGCGAGTTGACATTTGTTGATTTTTGAGTTATAATGAACGGCTTAAACGTAAGAAACAAAAAGACTTACGTTCTGATTTAGAGATATTCCTCTACCGGGCATTGGGATCAAGATTCCCACTGGTCGGATTTGGCGCAATCAAGGGAGTCGGTAGATGGCAACATACAAAGTAGGACAGAAAGTGGTGTACCCAAGCCACGGCGTCGGAGTGATCGACAAGGTGGAGAAATCGACGTTTGATGGGGTTGATGAAACGTTTTATTTCCTGCGTCTGTTTTCCAATGAGACGATGGTGATGATTCCGAAGCAGAATCTCGAATTGGTGGGGCTGCGCAAGCTGTGCTCGCGCAAGGATATTCGGGATCTGCTGAGTCTGCTCGAAGACGGTGACATCGACACTTACAAGGACTGGAAGGGTCGTTATAAGCAGAATCTGGACAAGATGAAGACCGGCGAGTTGGGTGAAGTGGCCCGGGTGCTGAAGAATCTACGTTTGGTGAGTACCAAGAAGAGTCTGTCATTTCGGGAAAAGAAGATGTACGAGCGGGCCAAGTACTTCATTGTCAGTGAAATCTCTCACGTTAACCGGATCGCTGAGGCGACGGCGGAGGGCAAGGTGGAAGAAGCACTGGAAACGACCATTACCAAGCGCGAGCGTAAGCTGAAGAGAGCGGAAGCGAGAGCGGAAGCGAAAGCAGCCAAAGAGGAAGCAGCAAAAGCGGCAACCAAAGCAGCGAAGGCGAAGTAGTACCCTTGCCGAGAATCGTGGTCTGGATCGCGCTGCTGGCGATCGCTTGGTGGTGGTTGCGGGCTAAGGCGCCTGCCAGCACCGCTCGGCGAGGTCGTTTCGGCGGCGGCGTTAGTCAGCATGGCATAGGACCGAGAGGGTCTGGTGAGGATTTGATTGCTTGCGCTACCTGTGGTGTCTACTTGCCGCGACAACGAGCGCTGACAGAACACAGCGGAGCGTTCTGTTCTGCCGAGTGTCGAGATCATATGCCCGAGAAGCCGAGCAGCGATCCAGGCCGCACCACCGATGGTGACCACCCACAGTCGAGTCGGGAAACTGGAACCGAGTAGGCTGCTTCGGCATGCCTTCTTCTGGTCCGCCTAGCTCGTCCCAGCCTCAGCAACTGACGCTCGATTCGGCACCGGATTCGACGACCGACTCAGCGGATCTACAGCAGCAGCCGACGGCCAACCAAAAATATGTTGCCGTGGCGGTGCCGGTACCCAATCTGGGACCGCTGACCTACGCGCTACCGGAACGACTGCCGATTGCACCTCAGCCGGGGATGCGTTGTCGGGTGCCGCTGGGCAAGCGGGCAGTGGAAGGAGTGATCGTAGAACTGTTGGATGCCGCGCCGGAAGGCGTGCGCCTGCGAGCGGTGGCGGAGATTGTCGACCGAGAGCCGGTGCTGTCGGCGGAGTTGCTGACACTCGGTCAGTTCATTGCCGACTACTACTTGGCGCCGATTGGGGAAGTGCTGCGCTCGATGGTGCCGCGGGGTGTCTCGGCCTGGGGTAAGGAGCGAGTGCGGATCACCAACGCCGGCGCCTTGGCGAGTTGTGATGATGGCCGCCTGGTGGCGGTGTTAGACCTCCTGCGCGACGGCAGCCCGCGTTCGGTTTCACAGCTCACCTCCGCGGCGACGTTGGATTTGCTGTGGCCGATCCTCGGCGAGCTGCGGGAGCGCGATTGGATTCGCTATGAGGGACGCTCGGCCGATCGCGGCAGCCGCTTTGGTAAGGCCTACGAACTGGTCGAAGACGAGCCGGAAATCCTCTATCAGCGCTGTGGTCGATCGAAACCAGGGCGGCGGGCGATTGACGTGATGTTGTCGCTGCAGCGAAGCGTTACCCGCGAGGAGCTATTGGACGCTGCGGAGTGTGGCGTTGGGGTGCTGCGCCGTTTGGTTAAGGTTGGGGTCTTGCGGGAGTTTGTCGAAGTACGCTCCTTGGACTTGGAGCGCCACCGGCTGAGTGCCGAAGAGCAACCAGAGTTTGTACTCACCGCTGAGCAGCAAACGGCATTGAACGCGATTGTCAGAGCTTTGGATCAACGGGCTTTGGACCACGGGGCTGTGGACCAAGGTGCTTTGGATCAGGGGGCTCTCGATCAAGCGGCCAAGAATCGGACGGGTCAGCAACTCCCAGAGGCCAACGCCAAAGCAAACACAAGTGCCGAAGCCGATGACGCGACCAACCTCAGTGCCCCCACTGCGTTCTTGCTGCACGGCATCACCGGCAGCGGCAAGACCGAGGTCTACCTGCGCGCTGCCCAATTCGCTTTACAGCAGGGTAAAAGTGCTCTGATCCTGGTTCCTGAGATCGCCTTGGTGCCGGCGCTGGCCAAGCAAGTGCGGGCGCGATTTGGCGACTGCCACGCGATCCTACATTCCGGGCTTTCGCGCCAGGAGCGAGCCCAGGAGTGGCAGCGCATTCGCTCTGGCTCGGCCCGGGTGGTTGTCGGACCTCGTTCGGCGCTGTTTGCACCGATGCCCTCTTTGGGCTTGCTGATCGTCGACGAAGAGCATGACTCCTCCTACAAGCAAGAGAATTCACCGCGCTACCACGGGCGGGATATGGCCTATGTGCGGACGCAAGGAGTTGGCGCGACCTTGGTGTTGGGCTCGGCAACTCCGAGTATGGAAACCCGGTTCAACGTGCGGCGCAACCGCGTCGCATTGCTGACGATGGACAAACGGGTTGGCGAAGCGCGACTTCCCGAAGGGCAAGTAGTCGATCTGCGGGACGAGCAACCCCCGCGGAGGCCCGGGGAGATCGTGTTTTCTCGGGCACTGGTTGCTGCGTTGCAAGACTGCCTGGACAACAAACGACAGGCAATCCTGCTACGCAACCGCAGAGGCTACGCCCCGGTTTTGTTGTGCTCCGTTTGTGGCCACGGTCACAGTTGTGCGGAATGCGGCTTGGCGCAAACCGTTCACCGCAAAGCTGGCCTACTGAAGTGTCACTACTGTGGCGCTAATCGCCGGATTCCAGAACGCTGTGCTGACTGCGACAGCAACGCACTGGAAGCCCTGGGAGCAGGTACCGAACGGGTGGAAGAACAGGTGTTAGAACTGTTCCCCAGTGCGCGGGTCGAGGTGTTGGATCGAGACAGCGCGCGGGGCGCTGGTCTGCGGGAGATCCTGGAGCGGTTTGGTTCCGGCCAACGAGACATTCTGGTGGGCACCCAGATGGTCGCCAAGGGGCACCATTTTCCTAACGTCGCGCTGGCGGCGGTGCTCAACGCCGACACTTACATCAGCTTTCCCGACTTTCGGGGCGTCGAGCGCGCCTATTCGTTGCTCTCGCAGCTGGCGGGCAGAGCCGGGCGGGGAGAGGTGCCCGGCAAAGTATTGATCCAAACCCGACAGCCGGACCACTACGCAATTCGGGCTGCGCTGGGAGCTCACGACCAGAAGTTCGCGGAACGCGAGATGTTGTTTCGCGAGCGCTATAGCTACCCGCCGTTTTCCCGATTGGTGGAAGTGTTGACGGAAGATCGCAATCGCGATCGAGCACGTGAGGAGATCGAGGAGATCGCTCGCAACCTGCGCCAGCAGCCGACCGCCGAAACGCTCAGAGTTCTAGGACCACAGCCGCCCCCGCACGAGCGGATTGCCGGTCGTTGGCGCTTTCAAATGTTGGTAATGGGGTCGAATTCTCGGGTGCTGAGAACGGCAATCGCGGCGGCGCTCCCAGAGCGTTGCAGCGCTCGGGTCGCGGTCGACGTCGATCCCTATCAACTTTTCTAAGCCCGTTTGAAGTGTTATTCCCCCCTGTGCTAGACGAAAAATAGCCGGCTTTGACCGTTGGAACGGATTTTGCTAGCGTCGCCTTGGTGAGCACGCCTGAAACCGCATTCGAACAACCCCTGATTGAACTGCGCAGCCAACTTGAGGAACTCGAGAGTTATCCCGCTGACGCACGCCGTGAAGGGGAGATCGCCCAGTTACGCCGCAAGCTGGAGCGCGAGACCGAGCGCGTCTATTCCAAGCTCACACCGTGGGAGACCGCACTCACGGCTCGCCACGCAGCCCGGCCCCAAACCTTGGACTACATTGAGGACCTGACGGAGGATTGGCTAGAGTTGCACGGAGATCGCGGTTTTGCCGACGATCCAGCGATTGTCGCTGGTTTCGCCCGTTTCCACGGCCGTTCGGTGGCCATTGTCGGCCATCAAAAGGGACGCAGTACACAGCAACGCATCCACCGAAACTTCGGCCAACCGCGGCCCGAGGGGTACCGCAAAGCGCTGCGGATCATGAAGTTGGCGGAGCGGTTTGGCTGTCCGGTGCTGTCTTTCATTGATACCCCGGGTGCCTACCCGGGAATTGGTGCCGAGGAACGTGGCCAAGCCCAGGCGATCGCCCAGAATCTAGAAGAAATGGCGCAACTTAAGGTGCCTATTATTGCCATCGTCATCGGCGAAGGAGGCAGCGGAGGAGCGTTGGCTTTGGGTGTGGCAGATCGGGTTTTGATGTTGCGCTATGCGATCTATTCGGTGATCTCTCCAGAAGGTTGTGCAGCCATCCTGTGGAAGAACCAGGAGAAACGAGCGGCTGCCGCCGCGGCGATGTGCATCACGGCTCCCGACCTAGAACGTCTAGAAGTGATCGATGGCGTGGTACCGGAGCCCACCGGTGGTGCCCACGCCGATCCCCAGAAGACTTTTCAGGCAGTGTCCCAAGCTCTCCGTTCGGCGCTCGACGAGGTGGTGTCCTTGACCACCGAAGAGCGATTGGAACTCCGTTATCAACGATTCCGCAGGCTCGGTGTTGTCGCAGACGCTTAGTCCGTCGCTGGTTTCCGATGCCGTCTCCGAAAACGATTCGACTGGTACGCCGTCTGCTGCTGTTCTCTTTGATCGGGTTTGTCGGGGTGTTGGGATTCCTACTTTGGTTTGGACAGAGAAGAAACAACGACCCTGCAACGCTGACAGGCCGAGAAACGGCTCCCGGTGAGATCGACGTCGACATCACCACCGGGTTTGACTACACGATTTCCGTCGCCGGGCAGAACTTGATGCGCATTCGAGCAGATCGAGTGGTGAGCCGTGGCGAGCAGGAAGTGCACTTGGAACAAGTTGGGCCAATCGAGCTCTACCGTAGCGACGGCAACACGCTTTTTGTCAGCGCCGACCGCGGCTCGTTTGACTTGGAGAGTGGCTCGTCCACACTGGCGGGGAACGTCGAATTGCAGGGCGCCGAAGGTACCTGGTTCAGTACTGACAGCTTGGAGCTCGCGGAGAAGGGCAAGGTAGTGCGAAGTGCGGGTGAGGTTCGTTTGCGCAAGGGCGAGCAGGTCCGCGGTCGCGCCAATCGATTTACCGCCAACCTACAAGAGAATTCGGTCAACCTGGTAGGACGCGTGCGGTTTGACGTCGCCGGAGAAGGCGGCAATTCTCCCTATCAATTGCAAGGAAGACGTGCGACCTACTACTCCAACCGGTCAGAGTTCCGAATGGCTGGCGGAGTCACCCTGGTCCATGCCGATTCTCGGTTGCAGGCGCGCGAGATGGCAGCTTTTTCCGGCACTGGAAAAGGCTTGGAATTGGTGCAATTTCGTCGCGGCGTGACCGGCCACTGGCTGGAGCGACAGGCCGCCGGCGGCGCGACACGCATGGACCTGATCGCGCAAGATCTGGATTTGGATTTCGACGACAACGGATCCATTACCAAAACCCGGTTGCGACGGCATCGACCTGCGGAACTGCGTCTTACCCAAGGCCCTAAGAAACAATCGCTACACGGCATCAATATTGAGGTGTTGTGGCAACAAGGTGAGCCGATCTCGGGCACCGCCGAGCAACAAGCACAAATCGTTGAGCACACCCCTGCAGGGGGACGCAGCGCTTTCGGTGACCGGGCGACATTTACCTTCGACTCTGGCGACCTACGGCAGATGCGGATGACCGGTACTGTCCGGGTTCAAGAGGAAGAGGCGACGACAACCGGCGATTCAGCGACCTACAGTGCGACAAGTCGTTCCTTCGGAGTTAAGGGGAGCCCCGCGGAGACCACGTTTCCCAGCGGCACCATGACCTCGCCCGAGATTACTTACGACGCCGCGACCAAAGTCGCCACCGCAGTTGCTATCGTTCGGGGCGAATACCGCCAGGGCAGTGAACCTGGGATTTTGGGTGACGGACCGGGACCGGCGAGGTTTGAAGCGCAGGGTGCAACCTGGGAGCAAAGTACAGAAGCGGTCAAGCTCGACGGTCAGGCCCGTATTTGGCGCGATCGCGACCTGATGATTGCCGACACCATCACCTCCTACCTGAAACGCCGATCGGTAGAAGCCAACGGCGACGTCCGTGTGATTATGGAGCGGGTCGGTAAGGACCCCAGCGTGGGACCAATTGCCACTGAAGCGGCAGCGGACACCATGCAGTATTCAGAGACGGAACGGGTGATTCACTTGATCGGCGGCGCGACCGCCCAACGCGAGGGACGCACCCTGACCTGTGGCAAGCTGGACGTGGTCCTAGGTCCGGACGGAGACGCCGAGCGCATGGACTGCGCGGAAACAACTCGACTCCTGGATCCAGTGGCGGGGCACGCGGTGGTGGCTGAGACCGCTATTTATCGCATCGGGGACGAAGAAGCGCTTTTTACCGGCGATCCAGTGACGGTAACAGCGGACGATGGCAGCGTGGTCAGCGGAAAACGATTGATTTATCGACTGGCAACCGGGGAAGCAATCATGGATGTCGGTCCGCACGCACCCACCGAAAACTTAGGAGTCGAAGGACCAGCGCCGGAGGCTACGGCTGAGGGCGAAGTCCCTGCGGCGGGTCCTGAAGACGCTGCTTCTGAAGACGCTGTCTCTCAAGACCCAGTATTCGAAAGTCTAGTCTCCGAAGACCCGGTCTTTGAAAATACAGCCTCTGAAGATCCAGGATCCGACGCCACTACCGAAACAGCCGACCCCAACTCCAACGATTCTGGAACGGAGGAGCAACCGTGACCGAACGGCCACCCAGCATCTTGGTTCCCAACGCCGCTGAACAAGAGTTGGAAACGGAACAGTCGACCCAATCGGATCGGGCAAATCGACCGCAAGCTCGGGAGCTTCGCGCAGAGGGATTGCGGAAGGTCTATCGTGGCCGGGCGGTGGTCGATGGCGTCTCGATTGCCGTCAAGTCGGGAGAAGTAGTCGGTCTCTTGGGGCCCAACGGAGCCGGAAAAACCACGACCTTCTATATGGTGGTTGGATTGACGCCACCCGATGAGGGCAAGGTGTTTTTTGGCGGTCAGGACATCACTGAGCTGCCGATGTACCTGCGGGCAAAAAAAGGCGTTAGCTACCTTCCGCAAGAACCGTCAGTGTTTCGCCGCATGACGGTAGAAGACAATCTTCGGGCGATCTTTGAGACTCTCGATCTGCCGCTGGTTGAGCAGCGTAGAAGGGCCGATCAGCTGTTGGCTGAGTTTGGTTTAGAGACAGTGCGCAAGACCAGGGCGATTGCGCTCTCAGGCGGCGAGCGCAGAAGGGTCGAGATCGCTCGCGCGTTGGTTCTGGACCCGGCGTTCATCTTGCTCGATGAGCCATTTGCTGGTATCGACCCGATCGCGGTGCTCGACATTCAACGCATTGTTTCGCATCTCAAGGAAATGGGAATTGGCGTCTTGATTACCGACCACAACGTGCGCGAGACACTGCGGATCACTGACCGTGCTTACATCATCAGTGAGGGCAAAATTCTGCGCCATGGCATTCCGTCTGAACTTTCCGAAGACCCAGAAGTGCGCAAGATTTATCTTGGGGAATCGTTTCAACTGTAGGCATGATCTGATGGCACTTGAGCAAAGACTTTCCCTTAAGCTGGCGCAAAAGCTGGTGATGACCCCGTCGTTACAGCAGGCGATCAAACTGCTGCAAATGACTCGTCCCGAGCTGTTGCAAACGGTCACCCAGGAGTTGGTGGAAAATCCGCTCTTGGAGGAACTCGAGGCGGCGCTCGAAGAGGAAGGCGAACAGGGGGTCGAGGACAACACCGAGGAGTCAGACAAGGCTGAAGATGAAACCGACGCCGACCATGAACAGGCGATGCAAGAAGCCGAGATGGAGTCGTATTTTGCTGAACAGTTCGACGGCACTCACTTCGAAGGGTCGAGCCGGGAGATTCCCGAAGCTCCGCCGCTAGAAAACACGTTGGCGCGGGATCCAGATCTTTACGATCACCTGTTGTGGCAACTTCATATGGCGGATATTCCCCCTGAGCTTTGCCAGGTGGCCGAAGTGGTGGTTGGCAATCTGAATCCAGATGGATTCCTGATGGCGGATGAACACGAGATCTTGCAAACCATGCGAGGTGACGGCAGCGACTGCACGCTAGAACGGATCGCCGAAGCCCTGGAATTGGTGCAGTCTTTCGACCCTCATGGAGTAGGTTTTCGAACTCTGCAAGAAAGCCTCGCCTATCAACTGGTGAAATGTGGCGAGCCGCCGGAGTCCACGGCAACGCGCATCGTCGCCGAGCACTGGTCGTTATTTCTCAAGCGCCAATTCCCTGCTCTAGCAAGGGACCTGGGGATCAAACTGGCAGAGCTCGAACCGGTGATCGAGATCATCAAAGGCATGGAGACCCGGCCAGGCCGTCAGTTCAGCGCCGAGCGCACGCACTACGTCGAGGCGGACGTTTATGTGGTCAAGGTTGGCGGCGAATATGTGATCCAACTGAATGAGGATGGACTGCCGAAGCTACGCATCAGTGGCGCTTATCGCAAGATGCTGATGGAAATGAAGCGCGCGGGATCGGAAAAAGACACGCAGGACTACATTCGCGAAAAGATGCGGGGTGCAATGTGGTTGATCAAGAGTTTGGATCAAAGGCAGCGTACAATCTACAAAGTGGCTGAATCGATCATCCGGCAGCAACGGGCATTTTTTGATCACGGGCTGGACAAGCTGCGGCCAATGGTTCTGCGGGACGTCGCTGACGATATAGGGATGCACGAGTCGACCGTCAGCCGGGTGGTTTCCAACAAGTACATTCACACTCCGCGCGGGTTGTTTCCTCTTAAGTTCTTCTTCCACAGTGGTATCGATCGCGACTATGGCGACGACATTTCTTCCTTGACGGTCAAGCGCAAGATCTCCAAACTTATTGAGTCCGAGGATCCTAAGCGCCCGTTTTCAGACAGTGCTCTCGGCAAAGCTCTCAACCGCGAAGGAATCAACATCGCCCGTCGAACCGTAGCCAAGTATCGTGACGAACTGCAGATACCCTCTTCAACGGACAGGAAGCAATATTTCTAACCAACCAGGAGTTATCGCAATATGAACGTGGAATTCGTTGGTCGACATTACGAAATTGAGGATCGGGTTAAGGGCTATGCTGAAGAGCGATTGGCAGCCTCCGAGCGTTTCGCGGACGAACCCATTCATGCTCATGTCGCTTTCACGCGTGAAGGCTATCGTTGTATCGCCGACCTACAGTTCTCGCATCGTGGCGGCCGTTTGCATGCCACCGAATCCGCAGACGACATGTTTGATGCAACCAACATGGCGTTCGACAAGCTCGACAAGCAATTGCGCCGAGCGAACAAACGACGGGTGGACCGCCGTCGGCGCGCCGACCACAAGAGGGTCGAGGGCGATCGTTGGCCAGTCGAGGTGGTTGGCGGCGATCAATTGCGCGCGGGAGAAACCGAAGTGCTGCGCTCTTCGTCCTTTGAAATTCGAGAGATGGATATGAACGCTGCCGTGGCTCAACTGGAAACTTCGAAGAACCAGTTTCTGATCTTCCGACATTCGGCAACCGGACAGACCACGGTTCTCTACAAACGCAAAGACGGTGACTATGGAGTGGTGTCTCCCGACGCCTAAGATCGCGCGATGACTGAGGCCAGAATGGAGATGATCGACCTCGCTCGGCGCGATTTCGTGTTCGCCGACGTAGACGGTAGCGAAAGGATGTCGGTGCTGCGCACCTTGTCCGCGTTGATGGTCCAAAATGGAGTGGTACCAGAAGCTGATCGGCTCTATGAGGCCCTCTGGGAACGCGAGCTATTGCAATCGACCGGGGTGGGAGACGGGGTTGCGATTCCACATTGCAAGGTCAAGGGTTTAAAGAAAGTCGTGATGGCGGTCGCCACTTGCTCGCAAGATGTCGATTTCGAGGCCCCAGACGGTCAACCGGTGCGTTTGGTGTTTTTGTTGTTGTCGCCGGTCAACGAAGCCGTAGCGCATCTGCGGTCGTTGGCCGCAGTAGCCACTTGGCTCCGGGATCGTCCCCGTTTGGCGGACCAACTGGTGGGTCTCCCGGAAGACGCGATCTTTAGTGCCTTGATCCCGGAACCGACCCCAGAATCAGCGACCCTAGAAAATCCTCCTTCGGATAGTCCGCCGTCAGAGACTTTGTAGGTGGTGGCACGCCGCCCCTAGGATAACCACCGTGGTCACCCGCCAAAGCGTCGCCGTCTCAGAACTGCTGGGAGACGAGTTATCCGAACTGGAGTTGCAGGTTGTCTGTGCGCCAGACGGGCTCAGTAATCAAATCGAGCATCCACGAATACAAAAACCGGGACTGGCGCTGGCGGGGTACTACCAGTACATCAAACCTGGACGTCTGCAGATTTTGGGCGCCAGTGAACGCAACTATGCGGAAACCCTTGCTTCCGAAGTGCTGGCGGAGCGGGTGGCAGAAGTTACCCGAAGACCAATTCCCGCCTTCATTGTTTCCAAGGGTTTGCCGACCATTGAGGTGCTCGCTGAGGCTTGTGTCGAGCACAAGATCCCGGTCTTGTCCTCGCCCAGATTGACTTCCCAGCTGATCCAAGAACTGAGCGATTTTCTAGAGGAACATTTGGTGCCGTCGGTGGCAGCACATGCGGTATTGCTGGATGTTTTCGGGTTGGGGGTGATGTTGGTGGGAGAGAGCGGGGTGGGCAAGAGCGAATGTGCGCTGGACCTAATCACGCGGGGACATAGCTTGGTCGCTGATGATCGGGTCATTGTCCGCCGCTATCCTCACAGTGAACTCGGAGGCAGCGGCGACCCGGCTACCCGACACCACATGGAATTGCGCGGTTTGGGCATTCTCAACATTCGTGACCTGTTTGGTTTGTCGGCAGTGCGCGAGCGTAAGCGGATCGACTTGGTGGTGGAACTGGTGTCCTGGAAAGAGGGTGAAGAATACGATCGCCTGGGCCTGGAGGAAAGCACCTACGAAATCCTCGATACGCCAGTACCGTACGTCAAAATGCCGGTCGCGCTGGGCCGCAACGTTGGCATCTTGGTTGAAATCGCAGCTCGTAATCACCGACTCAAAATGCAGGGACATCACTCGGCGCGCGAGTTCATTCGCCAATTGGAAAGTGGACGCGCCAAGGATAACAACTGATGCCAACTCCAGTTTTGGTCACCGGTCTTTCCGGTTCCGGCAAGAGTAGCGCCGCCAAGGCGTTTGAGGACCTGGGTTTCTACTGCGTCGATAATTTGCCACTTCCGCTGCTGGAGGACTTGCTGCGTGATCCGCAGGGAATTATCGGCAACGCCGATCAACCTTTGGCAGTGGTCACCGACGCGCGGACTCCTGACTTCGTCGTCGGCCTGCCGGCGCTGCTAGATCGTTTAGAAGTGCGTCCGACCTTGGTTTTCCTGGAAGCCTCGGACGAGGCGCTGGTCCGCCGTTTCTCGGAGACCCGGCGCCGCCACCCGATGGCTTCCGATCGCCCGGTGATCGACGGCATTCACAGCGAGCGAGAAATGCTGGCTGAACTACGGGGCCGTGCCGACATTGTGTTGGATACCGGCGAATGGACGATTCACGACCTGCGTCGGCAAATTCAACGGGAGTTCAAGCTGGCCACCAGTGATGACGCAATGACCGTGTCGATTATGAGCTTCGGCTTCAAGCATGGCTTGCCCTATGGGGCTGACACAGTGTTTGACGTGCGTTTCCTGCCCAACCCGCACTTCCAGCCCGACCTACGGCCTAAGACCGGCAAAGATGTCGAAGTGGTGAACTTTCTCAGAGAACACGAGCTGTACCACCAGTGGCTGGAAAAGTTATTTAACTTCGTCGAGTTCTTGCTGCCGCGCTACCAACAAGAAGCGCGCAGTCACCTGACCCTAGCTATCGGTTGTACCGGCGGTCGTCATCGCTCGGTTGCTACTGCCGAAGCTTTAGCACGGCACCTTGAGCAAGCCGGGTGGCGGATCCACCTGCAACATCGAGATTCGCACTCACTCGAGGGCTGATCGGTACCATGCTGCAAGCAATCGTCGTTACCCAGGGCCGTCTAGCCCATGAGCTGCTCAGTAGCGCAGAACGGATTCTCGGGCAGCCACTGCATGCACGCTGCGTGTGTTTGGACTGGGAAGCCTCAGCAGCCGAAGATCGCCAGGTGCTAGAAGCAGCACTTTCCGAGTACCCTGAATCGGATCGACTTCTGATCTTGACCGACCTTCCAGGAGGCACCCCTCATCGAGTGGCGTCGGAATTGGCCGACGATCGAGTGGCGGTGGTCGCCGGAGCCAACCTAGCTATGGTGGTCCGTCTGGGCTGCTTGCCCGAGGTCGACGCGCGGCCGATCGGAGAGATTGCCTCTTGGATAGTTGAGAAAGGGCGCAAGGCGGTAATCGCAGGAGACTGCAAGTCCGCCCGCGAGAGAGGCGACTGTCGATGATCGAACGCAATCTGATCATCCAGAATGAGCTCGGGCTGCATGCCCGCGCTGCAGCCAAGTTGGTGCACACCGCATCGCGCTATTCCTGCAAAGTCTTTTTGATCGATGGCGAGGATGAAGTCAACGCCAAGAGCATCTTGGGCTTGTTGGCATTGGGCATCGAACCCGGAAGCGAGGTCACCATGCGTTGCGATGGCGACCGGGAGCTAGAAGCCATGGGTTCGTTGGAGGAGCTCTTCGCCGCTGGCTTTGGTGAGCTTAGCGAGCGATGAGCAAGCTGGCGCTTCAGGGAATCCCGGCGGCCGAAGGCGTCGCCACCGGCACCGCTTGGTTATACCGAGCGCGGGGAGTGGACTTTGACAGTACGCCCGGGGCGGCGCAGGAGTTGCAGTCTGGATCGGAGCGAAGCACGCCTTCGTCAGACGACGAAGTGGCTCGTTTCGTGGACGCCAAGCGTGTGGTCAGCCAGCAACTCGAAGAATTAGCTTGTCAATTTGGCAGCGAACAACAAGACGTAGGAGCAATTTTCGGTGCTCAAGCCTTAATGCTTGAGGATCCAGGGCTGAGTGAGTGCGTCTTGGAATTGGTACAAGGTGGTGCCGGTGCTGAAGAGGCTGTGCGCCGCTGCGGCGAGCGATTCGCCTGCCAACTGGAAAAAGCTCCAAGTCCCACCATCCGAGAACGAGCCGGGGACTGCCGCGAGGTTGCTGATCGAATTCTAGGCGCTTTGGTACACGAAACCACTGTCCAAGCAGAACCGGATCTTGCCGGTCGGGTGATCGTGGCCCGGGAACTACCTCCCGGTGAAGCTGTACGCATGTTGCGCGCTGGGGCAGTCGCGTTGGTCTTGGAACACGGCGGCACCACCTCGCACACCGCGATTGTCGCCCGCGCTCTGGGAGTCCCCGCTGTGGTCGGGATTCCTGATCCACTCAATGTGATTGCCGCAGATTCCCCGGTCGTGGTCGACGGTTCCCAAGGTTGGGTGCGTGATATCGCCGGTTCACAACCAGAGATTTCTGACGCCGACGAGGTTGCTCCAGATGCACAGGTGGTGTCAGGGCCTTGCACGACGGCGGACGGAGTGCGGATTCATTTGGCTGCCAATATTGAACTCCCGGAGGAACTGGAGCTGATGACGGCCAACGGCGCCGAGGGTATTGGTCTCTATCGTAGTGAATTCCTACTGATGGAGACCGATCCCGGTTTGCCGAGCGAAGAAAGCCAAGTCGAGCGATATCAACAGCTACTGCGCAGTGCGGCTCCCTACGACGTGGTGATCCGTACCTACGATTTAGGGGGCCGGAAATTGGCCCGTGAGGTGTTGGCCACCCAGGACGCTCACCCAAGTTTGGGACTGCGCGGCATCCGCATTCTCAACCTGCGTCGGCACCTATTTCACACCCAGGTGCGGGCCGCACTGCGAGCCGATGCCGAGTTGACCTCAGTACAACACGGACGCATTCGATTTCTCTTGCCGATGGTATCGATGGTGGGGGAGGTCGAAGAATTTCGTAGCTTTCTGTCCGCCACAGTCGCTGAGCTCGGTCTGCAAAAGGCACCTGAAGTGGGCGCAATGATCGAAACTCCAGCAGCGGCGGCCACTAGTCAAGCACTGGGAGAGGCGGCCGACTTTTTGGCCATCGGAACTAACGATTTGGTGCAGTACGCCACCGCAGCGGAACGCGACAACGAGCATGTCGCCCATCTATATCAACCATTCCACCCAGGTGCCTTGAAGTTAGTACAACTGGCCGTCGAAGGTGCTGCAAAGGCAAGAGTACAGATTTCCGTGTGTGGCGAGATCGCCTCGGAATCAAGGGGCCAAGCCGCCTTGATCGGCCTGGGTGTGCGCCGACTGTCCCTGCACCCGGCAAAAATCCCATCTGCCAAGGGTTTGATTCAGAGCCTCAATTGCAGCAAACTGGACGCCGCTGCCGGCAACTGGGTAAACAGCGCCACCAGCGAAGAAGTTGTGGCGATGCTCAGTCGCGAGATAGAGAGAGCAACAGAGCAGCCGAAGGTACCTGGAGCAGAGAGTACTAGGTCGAATATCTCTGGGAATCCGGTTTGCTAGGCGTATAGCCGCCACACAGCCTAGTTAGAGGAACGTGACATTGATGGCGGGCACATCGGGAGCTTTGCCGATGGACAGCCAGCGATGATGAGGAGCCAGTAATGCAGACGGAAGTCAAAACTATCGATAAGCCCTGGGGCTACGAACTGATCTACGCCCACACCGATCGTTACGTCGGCAAAATTCTTCACGTCAATGCTGGGGAGGCCCTGAGCCTGCAGTACCATGAACAAAAAGACGAGACCCTCTATTTGCTGTCGGGCAGCTATTTGTTTGTCGTCGACGAGGGCGGGGAACTGGTCGAACGCACGATGAACCCTGGAGACGCCTATCGGATCACTCCTGGGACCCGACACCGCATGACAGCTGGCCCTGAGGGCTGCGATATTTTGGAAGTATCAACCCCCGAGTTAGACGACGTGGTGCGCCTAGAAGATCGCTACGGTCGGACCTCCGAGGACGGTTGCTAACTGCTAATGTTTTTGCCAAGGAATACCCCCTGAGCATCGTTCAACTCAAGAAAGATCTGCCACTGATCGTGCTGTCAAGAGTTACCCGGATCGGACTGGGTGCCTCTTTGCTAGGCATGATGGTCACTTGTGCACCACCGGTGCAGACTTTGAACCCGGTAACCTTGCAACCGGACGCCCGGCGTAGCGCTGTATCCGATAGGTTAACCGAGGCGCTGCCGACGCGCGAGCCGACAAAACCAGACGCAGTGGAGAAGGCTGTTCCCACAACCTCGCTCGAGCAGAGCGAGCCGTTGACGGTGGAAGATCCGATCATTGGTGACACCTCTGCAGACTCAGTACCACCGAAAACGCAGGTGATCTCTGGGGAGTCTAAGGATGAAAAGCCGAACTTGGTCGAGATCGCTCGTCAAGAACAGTTGCGCAGAGAAACCATTCCTACCTCGCGTTTACGGATAGACGACAAGAATCTTAAGCGGCACGCCACCGCGGACATGACCTCCGCTTCCCCTGCCACTAAGACTGGGCTTGAAACTGGCGCCCAGACATCTGCTGAAATCGAGGAGGGCGACGACTCCTCCCAACAGGATGCAGTGGAGACCGCTGAATCCGAGCGCCACTGGCGTGAGTTAGTGCGGGGGCTTCGCTACGACTGGCAGGATCTGGTCTTTGAAGCAGACAGTCTTGAACAGGAGGTCGAGCGCCTGCGCAAAGAGTATTACCATGAAGATGACGCTTATTATCGGGACGGTGAGATCAAACCAGAGTGGGACGCCAGTTGGGAATCGCTCCAGGCGACCAGACGGGCAATCAAAGAAGCAGTGCTCAAACTAGACCGAGCAATCGAAGAAGGTCGACGTGCTGGCGCTTTACCCGGTTGGTTGCGCGAAGGAATCGAGTTGGAGCCGATAGATTCTTCAACGGGATCGCTCGACAACGACCACCAGAACCGATTCGGTGTTGCCGACTCAGTCGAACCAACGGAAGCGAGCGAAGCGGTGGAGATCGAGCAGTGAGCACCACCAATCGCTACTACATCGAAACCTGGGGCTGCCAAATGAACGAGTTGGACAGCCAGCGCATGCGGGGCCAACTGGAGCGCCAAGGAATCCTTCCCGCCGACAAGCCCGAGGATGCCGATGTCATCTTGCTCAATTCCTGCTCGGTACGCGAAAAGGCGGAACACAAGGTCTATTCCCGGCTGGGCGTCTTTCGGCAATACAAAAATCAACGCCCCGGAATGCGTATTGGTCTTTGCGGCTGTGTCGCCGAGCAAGAGGCTGAACGCGCACTGAAAAGGATGCCCGACCTGGACTTTGTCTTGGGCACCGGGCGCATCGGCGAACTGACTGACGTGTTGCTTTCTGCGGCAAACGGTCGGCGGAGGGTCGTGATCGGGTTTCCCGAGCACTCAGATTACGACCTTGACACGATATCTCGCGACGGGACTTTCAAGGGTATGGTCACTCTGATCGAAGGTTGCGACAAGAAGTGTACGTTTTGCGTGGTCCCGACCACCCGCGGTGGTGAACGCTGTCGACCCATGTCTTTGGTGCTGCAAGAGGTCCGCGGCTTGGTGGAGAAGGGCTTTATTGAGATCGAGCTTCTTGGTCAGACCGTCAATCACTGGCGCGACCCAGAATCCGACGCCGATTTTGCTGACATGCTCCACGCGGTGGCCGAGATCGAAGGTGTTGAGCGGCTGCGCTTTGTCACCTCCTATCCGAGGGACTTCACCCGCAAAATGGTCGAAGCCTTCGCCAGTCACACCAACATTTCGCCCTATCTGCACCTACCCGTGCAGTCTGGCTCAAACCAAGTCTTGCACTGGATGGGGCGCGGGTACACAGTCGAGGAGTACTTGGATCTAGTAGCTCTGATCCGCGAACTGCGTCCCGAAACCGCGCTGTCCACCGACATCATCGTCGGCTTTCCCGGCGAGACTGACGACGATTTTCAAAAAACTCTCGCACTCGTCGAACAACTGCGCTTCGCCTCGTTCTTTGCTTTCTGCTATTCACCACGACCCCACACTGCAGCTCCCAAACTGCCTCTTGACGAGGTGCCCGATGCAATCGCCAAACAGCGCTTGCAGATTCTTCTGAATACCCAGGAGGGAATTCAAAGAGAGCTCAATCAAGCCCTGATCGGCGAGCGTTTTCAGGTTTTGGTCACCGGACCGGGCCGCGATCAAGGCACTCTGGTGGGGCGTACGCCCTGCCACCGACAGATTCATTTCGAAGGTTCGATCTACCGAACCCCGCCCGGTCGTTTGGTCGATGTCGAAGTGGAACGAGCTCACCCTCACAGTCTGGGCGGTCGACCGCTGGCGGTACCCCCGACCGCGCACCCCAACCCAACTCCCGAGCAAAGGGCACGCGCGTGAGCGAGCACAGCTTTGTCGGCATGTCGGTCAAGGGATTGATTGTCGATCCTTCCTCGGACTCGCCGGTGGTCATCTTGGAAGACGAGAAACACGAAGTCTTTCTTCCGATTTGGATTGGCAACTACGAAGCAAGTGCCATCGCATTGCGCATTGAAGGGGTCGAGCCGCCGCGACCGATGACCCATGATCTCCTGGCCCAAGTGGTCCGAGATGGGCGGATGCAGCTACAGGAAGCCAGGATATCCTCATTGCGCGACGGTACCTTCTACGCTGAGTTGGAATTTGAGGTGGCCGGTGAATCACTGGTCTTGGACGCCCGCCCGAGCGACGCTATTGCTCTTGCGTTACGGTTACAGTGCCCGATTAAGGTCGCCGAAGAGGTGCTGGAAGAGGCGAAAGCGGTACGCCTGGCAACCACCGACGAAGAACGGGTCAAAGAGTGGTTGGAAAACGCCAAACCAGAGGAATTTGGCGAGTTTGAGATGTAGTCGCTTCCCCGGTAAGCGGCGCCAACTAACGCAAAGGTAAATCCCAGCAGCGATTCCCCTTGCCCAAAAACCCAGATCTAAGGTCGCTTGTCGGCGCGCCGACAAGACCGCAAGACTGATGGTTGAGCAACACTAACCCTTGGTCAGCTCTTAGCTACCGATTGGCGTTGGTAAATTCGGAGTTTGGGCTAAACTCTGGGCAACTGACGCAATCATGATTATCACCATTACCAACCAGAAAGGCGGCGTGGGAAAGACCACAACGGCGATCAACTTGGCCGCTGGTCTCGCTGCTAAAGGGCTTAAGACCTTGTTGTTGGACCTTGACCCGCAATCCAACGCCACCCTTAGTTTTGTCAGCGCAGAAACCCAACGCTTGTCCTTGTTTGAGGTGATGACCGGTGAGGCGCCCTTGGCCGAGGTCATGATGCAGGTGGAGAAGGCCCCCAATCTGACCCTGGGACCGGCGGCGCTTGCACTTGCCAAGCTGGAGACCAAATTGATTGGCGAGATCGATGCGCACTACAAGCTCACCGACCAATTGCAAACAGTTCGAGACCAGTTTGATTACGTGGTGATCGACACACCTCCCACTCTTGGCTTGATCACAGTTAACGCTCTGGTCGCCGCCACCCACGTATTGATTCCAGTGCAAAGCAGCTACTTCGCGTTGGAGGGAACCGATGACTTGCTCGAGACTATTGACCGAGTAAAAGTGCGCGCGAATCCAGATCTACAGATCTTGGGCGCGGTACTCACTCTCTACGACAAACGCACCTTGCTCTCTCGGGATATCGAAGCCCAAGTGGAGAAGGTGTTTGGGGCGAAACTATTTGAAACCCGCATTCATAAGAACGTCCGGTTGGAAGAGAGTCCGGCCTACCAAGAGGCAATCTTCAGCTACGCCCCTCGGTCGACCGGCGCCTACGACTACTATCGACTCTCCGAGGAGGTGTTGAGCCGTGTCTAGCAGCAAAAAAGGCTTGCCCAACCGGGTCAAGATGCGCCACTCTTCGCATTTTGTCGACGAATTGGCGGCGCGCTCCGAACAGCCGATCGGCAAAATGGTGCAGATTGAGGTTCTGGAAGCCGACCCGGATCAGCCACGAGTGGATTTCGGCAATATCAACGAACTGGCGGAGTCGATCCGATCCAAGGGAGTCCTTGAGCCGATCTTGGTACGGCCCTTGCCACGCCAACGTGGGGAAGCGCCTCGCTATCGGATCATTTCTGGCGAACGCCGATTTCGCGCCGCCACGGCTGCGGAGCTTCCCGAAGTTCCGGTGATTGAGATGAACCTCGATGACGACGAGGCGCTGGAAGTCGCGCTGATCGAGAATCTGCAGCGCAAAGATCTGGATCCGTTTGAGGAAGCAGAAGGTTTGCAAGCTCTGCGAGATCGCTTCGAATACACCCATGAACAGATTGCCAGCACCATGGCGAAATCCAGGCCGGTGATTACCGAAGCACTGACCTTGTTACGCATTCCCGCGCCCCTCAGAAAGCTCGCGCGGCAGCATGGAATGATGACCAAGTCCTTGTTACTGGAGATCGCCAAACTCGACAGCCCGGCCGAAATGGAAGCACTGTTTGCCCAGGCGCTTTCGGGCAACTTGACCAGAGATCAGGTGCGGGATCAAGTGCGCGCTAGGAGCCCTGAGAGCACCAAGCGGCGACGCCCGACCTTTCGATTTGCCGGTCCCGATGAAAGCTTTAAGGTCGCTCTGACCTTTGAAACCGAAGCTGTGGAACGTCACGACGTCATCCGGGCTCTAGAACACATCCTGACTGGCCTACGCGAAGCAGAGGATGAGGAGGACAATAGTGGTTCTCCAGAGACTCTTTTTTGAGTTGACCTCTTGAGCGAACACGAGAACTCTTGGTGCCAGAGAACCGGAAGCTAGATAAGCAGTAGCCAACGTAAGCATGGCATGCTGATGGGCCTCTAGATTGTTATAGGTTTACATAATATATCTTATCAGACCTTACGTATGCCCAGGGGTGGTCTGGGAACTACTCGGTTTTCCCCATCTGCTGTACTCTTTATCCGCTGGTTGACTAAGCGCAGTTTCTGGCCCAATATCTGCTTAAAACTATCCAACTGCTATCGCTGTTTTTTCGCAACACGTGCCTGCCATCCTCTCTAAGATCGACCGTTACGTCACTGGCGAGATCCTTGGCCCATTCGGATTAGGATGTGTCGTCTATACCCTGATCCTGTTTCTCCACTTTCTACTCCAGGCATCGAAGATGGTCTTTGCCCGAGGGGTTCCGCTGGGTGACGTTCTCGCACTGATCGCCTACTACCTGCCAAGCATGCTAGTGCTGGTGATCCCGATGGCCTTTCTATTCGCTACCCTAATGGCCGTCGGACGTCTGTCAGGAGACAGCGAGATCACTGCGCTCCGGGCTTCCGGGGTGAGCCTGTTTAAGGTCTACCGACCATTACTTTGGTTTTCGCTGGCTCTGACCCTGTTGAGCATTTACCTGATGACTACGGTGTTGCCGGTTTCTAACTCTCGCTACACCTCGACCATCTATCGAATTCAAACTCGGCATGCCACGCAGGTGGTGGAACCACGAGAGTTTCACACCGATTTGGGCGCCTGGGTGATGTACGTGTTTGGTCTCACCGGTGACCGCAGTGAGTGGGACGGGGTGTTTTTGGCACAGGAAAACGCTCCCGGGCACTCAGAAGTGATGGTCGCAGAGCGTGGCCATCTTGCCTTTGACGAAGCCACCCAAGAACAAGTTCTACAACTAACCAATACCGAATCGCACATTATCGATCTCAACGAAACATTTGCCGACGCCCAATATCGGCTCGGTTTCTTACGCACCTACGAGAAGGTTGTCCAAGGCGGTACAGGGATTGAAACCGGTGACCGTAAGATCGAAAAAGACTTGCGCTCCATGACTCTCGCCGAACTCAAACGAGAGCGCAACGACCCAACTCGTGCAGCAACTATTCGCAGAATGGCGGTGGTCGAGACCCACAAGAAGTTCTCATTACCAGTAGCCTGCATCGGCTTTGGATTGTTTGCTCTGCCTCTCGCATTCGGCTCGCAACGCGGCTCAGGAGCTAGATCGGCCGCCTTCGCTTTATCTCTATTGGTGATCGCGTTTTACTACATCTTGTTGCAGCAAGGTGAAAAGGCAGCCAGGTTGGACAATATGCGGCCGTGGCTGGCAATGTGGCTCCCCAACCTGGTGCTGATCGTAGTCGGTGCCTACCTGTTTTGGCGCCGCAACCGAGACAAGAGCTTGCTGCTCGGGCGCGCAGACCGCTTGTTGCGCCAATTGCCTTTAGCGCCGCTGGCAGTGCGGGCATGGACTCGGGGGCGCAATCTGTTCAGCCGACTGAGAGGGTCCGCCAGCGATCGTTCATGGATGCAGTTCCCGTCACGCAATGACCGCTACATTCTGCGCTTGTTTTTTTCTGTCGCGGGTTTGACCGTGGCTTCGATGATGCTGCTCACCGCTCTGGCGCGATTCACGCGAGTCGCGGACCGCGTACAAGAACACAAGCTGGCTTCTAGCGATGTCTGGCGCTATCTGGGGACCGTGGTCTTGGATACCGGATACCTAATGACTCCGGTAGTGGTGTTGATGGCAACTGTACTCGCTTTTGCCTTGTTATCTCGCAACAACGAGGTGGTGGCCTGGCGATCGACGGGTGTTAGTCTCTATCGACTGGCACTACCGATTCTGGTGGCTACCGCCGGGATATCCCTCGGTACCTTTCTGCTCGACGAGTACGTACTGCCAGCGAGCAACCAAGAAAAGCAAAGACTCGAAGACCGAATCTATGGGCGTCAGTCTCAAAGTTTTCGTCGCGCTGATCGACAGTGGCTGTTTGGTCAGGATCGATTCATCTACCACTACGCAAGTTACGACCAGGAGAAAGAGGCGCTCATCGAGCTTGAGGTTTTTGAGTTCGACGAGCAAAGCAAGCTTGTCCGGCGGCTTTATGCGACGCAGGCCAGCTATCAAGGTGAAGGCGCTTGGCTGTTTGACCGCGGCTGGACTCGATCCTTTGCCGGCGGTGAGGTCCTCGACTTCCGCTGGTTTGAGGAACCGCACACCGCGCGCTTTCCAGAAACCCCGGACTACTTTCGAGAAGAAGAGCGCCAACCGGCGCAAATGACCTTTGGTCAACTCAGCCAGCACGTGGACAACCTAGAACGAAGTGGCCAGCCCAATCCCGAATACCGGGCGCAGTTGTACCGCAAGATCGCCTACCCCGCCGGTTGTATGGCCATGGCGTTAGTCGCTCTTCCGTTTTCGTTTCGCGTGGGTCGTGAGGGCGGAGCGCTCTATGGAGTCGGATTGGCTCTCGGGCTAGCCATCGCGTTTGTCGTCCTGGATTCGATCTTTACTACGCTGGGTGAAACCGGCACCTTGCCGCCGCTACTCGCGGTGTGGGCGCCGTCGGCATTGTTTTCCACGTTGGCTGTCTATTTGTTTCTCGGAGTGCGTTCCTAACCATGTTGATTATCGGAGTGTTTCTTCTCGCTCTCGCGGCCGGCGTGGTCTCGACTTCCTTCTGGATTCATGAAGAGGACTTGGGCCGCGGTTACTTTCAAACCAACGCGTTAGTGGTTCTCGGGCTGCTGGCGATCGTGGTCGGGCTGGTGGCTACCGGCGTGATCACACCTTGGCCCACAAGCTCCGGAACGCTCCTGCTCTACGCCGGTTTCACCTTTTCCTTGCTGGTTTACGCGGGCATCTGGACGCGAAGATGGCTGCTGGGGAGAGTCGCCGCAGGGGTTGCTTTGATTGCCCTGAGTTGGGCCCTGTGGCTGATCAATCTGCCGGTCCGATTCGGCGATGTCCTACCTATCCTGGGCAGGGTTAGCCTCCTACTCTCGGCTTTGGTGCTGGGTTGGTCGCTGGTCACCATGCTCTTAGGTCACTGGTATCTGGTTGCTCCCAAGCTGGACTTCCGTCATTTGCGACGCTTTAGTTGGATTTTCACCGTACTGCTTGTCTTCCGCGCCTTAGTTTCACTGCTCGCGATGTTCTTGGCTTCTCGGCTCCCCGACCCGCAAAGCTGGTGGGCTCTCACCTCTGGAGGTGGATGGGCAATGTTCTTATGGATACGGGTCCTTTGGGGATTGCTCGGTGCACTACTGCTAGCAGCGATGGCATTGCACTGTGCCCGGCAAGGATCGAACCAGTCAGCCACCGGCATCTTGTACGTGGTGATCATCAGCGTCTGGATCGGAGAAGCTACCGCTTTGTTTCTACTGGCGATGACCGGGGTGCCGGTTTGACCGACAGCGAGTTTTCGAACCGTAGACAACTATGACCGCAACATGCGTGCTCTGGATTCGATGAAGATTCGCACCCAGTGCCGAGAGTGCGGCCTCCCTTTCGCGACCGCGATCGAGCCAGACCAAGAGCACTTGCAGTGCCCAAACTGCGAACACTCCCGCACCTTAGACTGGACCGCTTTCGACCGGTCACAGGCGACCACGGTTCCGTGCTGCGTCGTCTGCGGTTGCAAACACCTCTACCGACAGCGAGACGTCAACCGGGCGATTGGCTGCCTGGTGGTGATTATTGCGATCATCCTGACCCCATGGACTTACGGCCTGTCTTTAGTTGTGGCTGCGGCGATCGATTGGTGGCTTTGGTATCGCTTGAAGGAGCGACCGGTCTGCTATCGCTGCGACACGGTCTATCGAGACGCCATCCCTACTGCGCGGCAGAAGGAGTTTGACCTCCTGCGCCACGACGTACTGAAATACGGAAAGTCTTGGGAAGATGCAGATTAGACCGCGGCGGCCACCTTTGCGGCTAGGTCCGTTTTTTCCCAAGTGAAGGTTTCCTCTTCGCGACCGAAATGGCCGTACGCTGCTGTTGGCCGATAGATCGGACGGCGCAGGTTGAGGTGCTCAATGATGCCCCCCGGAGTGAGTGGGAAGACATCTCGCACTGCGGTCTCCAGCAAGCGATCATCAACCGTGCCGGTGCCATGGCTGTCAACGCGAACTGAAACCGGATCTGCGACACCGATGGCATAGGCCAGTTGCAGCGTCACGCGTTCCGCTAAGCCACTCGCCACCACGTTCTTTGCCACGTAGCGCGCCATGTAGCAGGCCGAACGATCGACTTTAGTCGGGTCTTTGCCGGAAAAAGCACCGCCACCGTGCGGCGCCATACCCCCGTAGGTATCAACGATAATTTTGCGACCCGTGAGGCCGCAGTCGCCCTTGGGGCCGCCAACCACAAAGCGCCCGGTCGGGTTGATATGGACAATCAACTGGTCGTCCACCAGATCCGCCGGGAGTTCTGGTCGAATCACCTCTTCGCGCACTAGGTCGTGAAGATCTTCGGTGGAGATATCCTCAGAATGCTGGGTTGAAACCACCACCGTATGCACCCTAACCGGGCGATCTCCTTGGTACTCAATGGTCACCTGACTCTTACCGTCGGGCCTCAAGTCTTTTTGGCCGGCCTTGCGCACCTGCGCCAAGCGCATCGTCAAGGCGTGAGCCAAGCTGATCGGAAGAGGCATCAACTCGTCCGTTTCGCGGCACGCGTAGCCAAACATCAGCCCTTGGTCTCCGGCACCCCCAGGATCCACGCCCATAGCGATGTCTGGAGATTGGGAATCGATCGAGGCAATCACCGCTGCATCGGTGGCATCAAAACCGATCCCCCGATCGACGTAGCCGATCTCTTCCAGCGTCTGCTGGGTCACTTTGCGAAAATCAACAAAGGCGTCAGTAGTCATCTCCCCTGCCAGGACCACCAACCCGGTGGTGACCAAGGTTTCGCAAGCTACCCGGCCATTGGGGTCTTCAGCTAAAACTGCATCCAACACCGCATCGGAAATTTGATCCGACACCTTATCCGGATGCCCTTCGGTGACCGACTCTGATGTAAATAGCGAACGTTCGTCCGACATCGAAATTGTTCCTTGTGATTGAAAAGCTGCTCTACTGGTGTGCTGTGCACTGCTGTCCCGGCGATTGAAATTCAGACGGCGTAGCGCCATGCTACAGAGCATTGCACCCCCGCGGCAAGCCCTTGGCGTGACGTTTCGCTTCCGGCCCTCTTCATTTTCAGGGAATCCGAACCAAAGGCTCGAAAGGTGTCTTCCACGCCGGACCGTGGAACGACTGATCTCCCATCCCATGGTGGGAAATTCTCCCGGGCACACCTTGGAGATTTTCCTCTAGTCGCCTTTTTTCAGGCCGCTACCTTCGCAATAAGAAATTCCGTAAGCTATTGATACAGTGTGCCTTATGGAACATTCAAGGTGATCAAAAATCTCGGCACGGACTTCGCACTAAAGGTTAGCCTCCAGCGTGGAGACCCAGCTGGAGGAGGGTTCTTTAAAGATGGTTCGATTCGGGGATTCCCAGGTTGAACCAGGGATTGTTTTCTCGGGCCCGGCGACTCGAGAACAAATCCGATTTTATTTGGCCACCTTTCTTAAGGTGGCCTTTTTTTGGAACACTCGGAGCCCGGCTGTCATCAAGTAAACGGTGGCCACTTCACTAGGTGGCGTTGAGGCTCCCGGTAAGACAAAATCCAAGCCTTCATCACACCATTGTCAATGATCGACTCCCCAGCCAACCCCAAAATCCGTCTCGCCCACGCGGTGCGTAGCGGTCAACACCGAGATTTGGTGTTACTAGAGGGTGAACGCGGAGTCCTGGAAGCTGCCACCCTTGGATTGCCATTTGAGCTTCTCCTGGCGACGTCAGAGGCCACAGAGATCCTAGGCGACGCGCTAGCTGGCGGCCACCAATCCCTGACCGCACTGACGACCAATGCCAAATTACTGGCAACACTCAGCGATCTTGATGCCCCCCGCGACGTGATCGCAGTGGTTCGCAAGCCGCGACCCGATGTAGCCCAGTTCTCGTTTTCCGAGGACCACCGCATGCTGGTGTACGCCGATCAGGTGCAGGATCCGGTCAATCTAGGAGCTTTGGCACGGGTCTGTGCTGCAGTCGGAGTCGACGCGTTGTTCACCTCACCTGGTTGCGTACATCCCAATCACCATCGTGCGGTGCGGGCTTCTGCATTGAGCCTATTGTCGTTGCCGGTATACCCAAAGTTTCCGTGGCAGGAACTCCGGTCCGCGGCGAAGAATGCCAACTGGGTAGCCTTAGACCCCCGCGCCGGCCAAAGCGTCTACGACTGCCCGATCAGCAGTCCTTTGGTAGCTGTAATCGGTGGTGAGATGGGCATCTCCCCAGAACATCTAACCCAGGTACCGGGTGCGGCGATCCCGATGCCAGGCGAAGTCGAATCACTGAACTTGGCGGTCGCCGCTGGGGTTACCCTGTTTGACTGGGTCCGCCGACTCTAGTCGCGCGCTTCTCGAATCGCTTGGGTCAGCAGAGGCACGATCTCGTGCAAATCACCGACGAGGCCATAGTCGGACACCGCGAAAATCGGCGCCCCGGCATCCTTATTGATCGACACCACGACCTGCGATCCCTTCATACCAACCACGTGCTGAATAGCGCCAGAAATCCCCAGTGCCAGGTACAGTTTGGGGGTCACGGTTTGACCACTCGAGCCGATCTGTCGGTCACGCGGTAACCAACCACTATCGATCACCGGGCGGCTTGCTGCCACCTCAGCACCCAAAGCGGAGGCTAGTTCTTCAACCACGCCCATCTTTTCCTGCTCGCCGATACCCCGGCCCACGGCAACGATCACTTCAGATTGGCTGAGGTCGACTTCTTCCTCAGCCGCTTGCTCGGTGCCAAGAATCTCACGATCTGCTGCCACTCCTTCCAAAGAGCTGGGCCAAGACTCGACCTCGACCGAACCCAACTGGAGGTCGTCGGCGCTCCAGGCTCCAGACTGCACCGAAATCACGGTGCGACTGCCAGAAGCGGACACGCTTGCCACCAATTTACCTCCGAGAACTGGGCGAGACCACTGCATAGACTCTCCAGTCGCCGCTACTGAGGTCACCTCGGGAATCATTCCTGCCCCAACCCGCACCGCTAGACGTGCCATGAAATCGACAGATTGGTAAGTATGGGGCAAGATTACCCACTGGGGATCCAATTGCTCAACTAGCGCCGCCAACGCACCGACATAGGCCCCTGGCGTGTAGCCAGCGAGTCGGTCGTCTTGACAACTAAATACCCTTGCTACCGCACACCCGGCTAGCTTGCCGGCCGCTTCGGTGCTCCCGTGTGGCAGTGCCACAACAATTTCTGCCCCGTTGAACTGCGCTAACTGCTGCGCCGCGCAGATCGCTTCCAAACTCATTCTGTGAATTGCGTCGTCCGTTGCCTGGGCAACGACCAAAATTCTATTTGACATCACAGTACCCTCGCATGGCGCGCTAGCTGTTCGACCAACTGCGCAACCATTTCTTGAGGGGAACCCTGCAGCATCTCCGCGCCACCCCCTGAGTCCGGAAAAGCAACCGCCTCGATCTGCACCAAGGAACCTGCAGCTCCGGCTTGATCCTCGGTGAATCCGAGCTCCGAGGACGTCAACGCAACTAGCTCTTTTCGTTTCGCCTGCATGATCCCGCGCAAAGACGCGTAGCGCGGAGTATTGAGCCCAGCCTGAATCTGCAACACTGCTGGCAGCTTCAAGCGCACGATCTCGTTGATCCCAGATTCCATTTCTCGGGTAACCCGGACGCTTCCCTCTTCCAACGCGACTCCCATCACCAGCCAGGCGTGCGGCCAGCCTAAATGCTCAGCGATCACCGAACCGGTGGCTGCCCAACCGAGATCATCCGACTGGGACCCCGTGAATACCAAATCGAACTCTTCCTGTTGCAGGGCTTTGGCCAATACCAGACCGGTAGCCAATGCGTCGCCACCAGCTAGATCGTCGCCTTGGATATGAACCGCGCGCGACGCGCCGAGAGCCAATGCTTTACGCAAGGCCTCGCCGACCCGAGCAGGCCCCAGTCCGTAGACCACCACTTCGCCTTCGGTCCGCTCGACAATCTGCAATGCTTCTTCAACCGCATACTGATCGTTCTCACTGATAACGAACGGTAAATCTTCTTCGTCCAGCCACTTGCCGTCCGCCGCAACTCGTAGTCGAGCTTCAGTATCGGGCACCTGTTTGATGCACACCGCGATCTTCATCGATCGATCTCCTCTCGTGAATGTCGAATCCAGACTTCCTAGTATCTCCGAGTCCGGTGTCGGAAAACCAACCTTATTCGTCTGGTTGGACTGAGGTCAACCGGGAAATCGAACGGATCGAACTGGCAAGCAGCGTGCAAGCTCATAGGGGGACCGAGCGAAGTTGGACATCACATTCGGCCCGATGTTAGCTTCGCTTCGTTGTAGCCTACGAAGGCATTTTTTTACGTCCATCTATTGAGAGGCAGACCAACCTACATGTGGATCATCGCTCAAGCTCATTCCGCTCCCGGCCTTTTGGAACTTTTCTTCGAGGCGGGCCTTTTCGCCAAAATCATTCTCGGCTTGCTGGTCTTCTTGTCTTTGGGTTCTTGGGCCATCATGGCGCGTAAGTCACTGCAGATTCGGCGCGCCGACCGGGAGAACGAAATCTTCTTGTCGGCTTTTCGACACAGCAAACGGTTTTCCGAGGTCAACCGCGTCGCCGAAGATCTCGACACCAGTCCATTGGTAGGTATGTTTCAAGCTGGCTATTTGGAGATCGACGCCCAGATCAAAGCCGCACGCGAGGATGAAGGGGCCGAAGCAGCATACAAGTTGTCCTCTCTCACCTCGTTGGAGCGGAGCCTGAGAAGGGCGGCTCAGTCCGAAGTCAGAAGGCTGGCACGAGGATTCGGATTTCTCGCCACTACCGCCTCAGCGAGTCCGTTTATCGGCCTGTTAGGCACGGTCTGGGGGATTATGGTGTCCTTCCAGAGCATTGGCGCCACCGGTTCGACATCGCTGGTCGCGGTTGCTCCTGGTATCGCCGAAGCGCTGGTCAACACCGCGGCCGGACTGGCCGCAGCAATCCCGGCTTTGGTCGGCTACAACTACTTTTCGGGGCGGTTGCGCGAAGTTCGGGCACAGACTGAAGACTTCCATCTGGAGTTTCTCAATCTGGCCGAACGGAACTTCTCGTAGGAGTATCAGCGGTGGCCTTCAATTTCGGATCTCAGGAAGAGGACGACCAAGTTCTCACCGACATCAACGTCACCCCTCTGGTCGACGTGATGCTGGTGCTACTGATCATTTTTATGATCGCTGCCCCGATGCTTCATCAGGGTATCGAAGTCGCCCTACCGCAAGCCAATGCTGGTGCACTGCCACAACGCACCCAGGATCCGTTGGTGGTTTCGATCAATCGAGACGGTCTGATCTATCTCTTTGAGGAACCGATTCACGCCACTCAACTGGTGGACCGGTTGCAGCCATTGGTGCAAGCCCGCAGTGGTGAAACGGTGTTCGTTAAGGGGGATCGCGATGTCGCCTACGGCCAAGTGATGGAAGTCCTCGACTTGCTGCGCGAAGGCGGGATTGTCAATGTCGGCATGGTTACAGATCGTCGCAATCGCTAGGCGAAGTCGGTAACCGGAACCAAACCAGTATTTCAGGGCTCTAACTCGTTGACACCATCTTCCATTTCCACCCAACGTTGTTACCGATGAGCAGGGCAATCAGCACTCACCTTGATCGGCGCTTTGAACGGTTGGAAGCGGAAAATCGAGGTTCCGGCTTGGCGATATCGCTAGGCATGCACGTCGCGATCGTCGCCTTTGCCTGGTTCGCCTCCACCTGGTCTGAGGCGCCGGTGGTGATTGACGACTTTAGCCAGATGGTCCGACTGGTTCCGGTCGCCGCTCTCGGGACCCGCGAGGTACAACCGAAACCAACGCCCCCCGCTACGCGACAAGAAGTGGTTCCCGAACTTGAGGAACCGCCAGCCGAAGAAACTGTGATCGAAGAGCCGGTGGTTACTCCTGCGCCAACGGCGGACCCACCGCCTGAGCGCCGCAGACCCGCTCCTTCGCCAGAATCCAGCCCGCCCACGCGATCCACAGGCAGGCGACCCCAACCCTCTACACAGCGTGCCGGGTCGCCGACTGGGAGTCTTCTGGGTACCTCTCTGGCCGGATCGGGCGCGGCCAGCCTAGATTCTCCCGATTTCACCTACTCCTACTACACCGACCAACTGTTGGCACAGATTGACTCGGTATGGAATCGTCCGGTGATCGGCGGCGAAATCGAGGCGATCGTAAAATTTGTCATTCGTCGAGATGGCTCCCTGGCCGACGTCAGTCTTGCTCGCTCCTCGGGATACAACAGTTTTGACTTGGCGGCGATGCGTGCAATCCGCGCCGCCGCCCCATTCCCGCCGCTACCTGCAGCGTTTCGCAACTCGACTCTTGGCGTCAATCTCACCGTGCGATAATTCGCTGGTTCGAAGCTTTCTCTCCAACCGACCACATCCACTACTCGGAGACTCTAGATGCAAGCGACCCCCAAACCTGAACAACTTCCGACCTCCAAGGTGAGGTCCAGGATCGCAACCATCGCGCCGGCCCTGGCGTTGCTTTCCACCTTGGCTGGCACCGCACTGCCCAGTCGGCTTGCAGCGCAGGATCTTGATCAACCGATCATCGACCTAGTCCTGGACGGGCGAGGAAGATCACCGATCCGTATGGCCTTTCCGACCTCACAGAGTCCTGGGACTCCCTCGGGACTCAGCAGCGCAACCACCACTCTCGACGCCACCATCCGTGGTGATTTATCGATTTCTGGGGTTGTGGTGTTGGATGGGCCTGAGCAACTCTCGGTACTGGAACTAACCGGCAACGCCGCCAGCGACCTGGAAAGCTATCGTTCGTTGGGTAACCAAGCCTTGCTGCTGGTCAAGACCACCGCTGAGGGGGACCGGATGGTGGTTGATGCCCGGGTGGTCGACTTGGCAAGCCGACAGGATATCTACGCCAAACGCTACCGCGGAGGCTATGACTTAGCGCGACGCATCGGCCATATCGTCGCCGACGACATCATCCTGCAGTATTCCGGACGTCGAGGGTTGGGACAAACGCGAATCGCGTTTTGGTCCGACCGTAATGGCTTCAAAGAAATCTATTTGATGGAATATGACGGCAGTAGTCAGAAACCGGTTACTGCTCACAAATCTATTTCCATGTCTCCAGCCTGGAGCCCACAGTCTGACGGGTTGTCTTATGTCTCTTTTGTCGGCGGACTACCCAACGTCTATTTCGCGGACCTCGCTTCCGGACGAAAGCGCTCCCTGCTGGCCCATGGCGCCCACAACACCTCACCGACATTTTCCCCAGACGGCAGCAAAATTGCCTTCGCCAGTTCCACCAACGGCAACTGGGAGGTGTTTACCGCCAATCGAGATGGGGGTAATCTGCGCCAATTGACGCATTCAAAACGTATCGACACTAACCCCTCTTGGAGTCCAAACGGGCGCGAGATCGCCTTTACCTCCAACCGAGGTGGTCAACCACAGATTTACGTCATGGACGCCGAGGGAGCAAATGTTCGACGGGTTTCCTTTGGTGGCACCTACGCCGATGGAGCAGCTTGGAGCCCCAACGGCTCAGTGGTGGCTTTTGCTAGTCGGCGTGGGGGTTCTTTCGACTTGGCCGTCAGCCATTTGGTGACCGGCGAGAGTCGTTTTGTCACGGCTGGAGGTGCCAACGACGAGACCCCCACTTTTTCGCCAGACGGACGTCGGATTGCCTTCGCTTCGGACCGCAGTGGGCGCGCCCAGGTCTACGTGGTCGATGTCGAAGGCCGTGATGTAACTCAATTGACTTCCAGCGGCACCAATCGGGCACCGGACTGGTCGCCGTATTTGCAGTAAATGACAGCGTTTCTGTCACAAAATCGCCATTGTTTCTCTCTATAAGCTCTGCTAATCTCCACCTGATCGCGGCTTGTCGCGACCTAAGTGTGGTTTTATGCAGGCAGGCGGAATAGTGAACTCGACATCGCAAGGAGCACATCGATGCAACGCAAGACTTGGCTGACTCTTTTCCTCGTCGCCCTAATGGTTGGCGGCGTTTCTACAGCATGCAAGAAAGACAAACCGGAACCGCCACAACCGGTGGAGCCAGTCGAGGCGCCGGATGATAATGCTACTGATGTTGAGCCTGAGCCCGATCCCGGAGTTGTGGACGATACTCCCGATCCGCTCGACGGAGATCTCCTAGACGCTCAGGCTTACGCCGAGTTGAACGGACTTTTGGGCGACGTCTACTTCGACCTGGATCGTTCCGACCTGTCATCGACTTCACGCGACCGTCTGGCGCAGAACGCTGAGTTCATTGCCAGCCGTCCTGAGTTCACCTTCACCATCGAAGGACACTGCGACGAGCGGGGTACCAATGAGTACAACCTCGCCTTGGGTGATCGCCGCGCCAATACCGCTTTGAGCTACTTGGTTTCGCTGGGCGTTGATGCCAGTCGCATCACTACCATCAGCTACGGTGAGGAGAACCCCACTTGCGGTGCTTCTGGAGAAGGCTGTTGGAGCCAAAATCGTCGCGCTCACTTCGCGATCACCGGCCGCCACTAGGCGGCACGAGTAGGTTGCTCTAGATCAGGGTTTTGCTTTGCGTCGTTGGATCCACTCTCCCGTTGTTCTGCTAGTTTTCGCTGGCTTCGCTGGTGGCTGTGTTACAACCAGCGATATCGAAGACATCCAAAGCCAACTGCGGCGTATCGAGAACGAACTGGGAGTGGTTCGTACTGAGGGTTCCAGTAAGGACGAGGTCGCACGGCTGCAGCAAGAGATGTCCGACCGGATGAGGGAATTGATCCGCGTCGAGGCGGACATGCAGGTCGAGTTGTCGCAGCTTTCCGGTCAGATCGACCAATTGCAGGCCAACCTCGAAGACACCAATTACCGTCTAGATCAGCTTTCCAAGCAAATCGGCGGAGTCACAACCGCAATTGCATCCGTAAGTTCGAGCAACACCAGCCGCGACTCTGGAAATGCTCCTGTTTCAGACCCGCGGGCAATGTACGACGTTGCCTATAACGACTATCTACGTGGCAACTACGATCTGGCAATTGGTGGTTTCGAGCAATATCTGGCGAATTTTCCAGATACCGACTTGGCAGATAACGCCGCCTATTGGATCGGCGAAAGCTATTTTAGCCAAGGCAAGTACAACGACGCGGTGCAAGAATTCCAACGCATCTTGAGCGATTTTCCACGTAGCGACAAGCGCGCGTCGGCGCTGCTCAAGGAAGGATATGCCTACCTGGAGTTGGGGGATCGTCGTCGCGGAATTGCCCAATTGCAGCAAGTCCTGCGTGATCATGCCGGTACCGATGAGGCCGACTTGGCGCGTCAGCGATTGGCCGAGATTGGCTAGATCGCCGTGCAGACAGCGCCTACCTGGTTGACGTGGTCTAAAGGGCTGCTTTAACATTCGGATTCGGCGTTACACCGGTCCACCGGCGTAACGTTTTTTAACGAGAATAACCAAGACCAACAAGCAAAAATTACCGAGCGGTATCTCCGCGTCGTCGATAACTTCAGAGAACTTCACCATGGCCAACAGCTCCAGCGCAATAAAACGTATCCGTCAGAACGAAACCAACCGGGCTCGCAATCGGACCCATAAAACGCATCTGCGCACTGCGATCAAAGAGGTCCGTACTGCGGTTGCGGCTGCCGACTTGAAAGCTGCCGAAGAGAGTTTGGCAACCACGCTCCCGTTGGTCGACTCTTCGGTTGGCAAAGGCGTCATCCATCGCAATGCTGCCGCCCGGACCAAATCGCGCTTGACGCGTGCTGTCGCTCAATTGCGAGACGGCGCCTAGTTCGCCCAGCTCCAGTCAGTTCCGTTTCTAGCCCCAATCTAGCTCTCAGTCCAGTTTCCAGGTTGTTGGTCGCTTTGTAGGCGGCCTCACCGCATCTCCCAGGTACCCCAGAGCTTCTTCCGAGGACAGCGCTTTCTCTTGGATAGCTGGGGATCCTATTCCCAAAGGCTCAGAGCAACGCAATGACACGCGGAGCGCACCAAGACGTCAGAGCACAGTGTGTCCTGCTGGCGGGGAACTCGTTACTGTCTGAGACAGGAAGCTTTGTACGCGCCACGCACCCCAAGCGGCTCGATGTAAACGATAGGAACGGGTTGATCCCTATTAGGCAGGAGAGCCTAGAAACAGAAGCCGCATGCTGCCATTCTCGCCAGGCAAGCCGGCCAAACAACCGTCCGTTTACAGACTAGAAACCCTCGAGCAAGTCACTGATCAAACTCCGGGCGAACTTGCTGGAAATCTCTTCAATCGCTGTAACCTCACGCTCAAAGATTCCGGTATCCCCTTGGAGGTCCAGCTCATAGTTTTCACGGAAATCGTACTCAGGGTTGGCCCACAGAATGGACTCCTCCTCGTCGGTACGGCGTAGCAGCATGAAGGCTCGCACCGAAATTTCATATTCTGTAGCGAAGCCAGCGCCACCGAAGGTAATCGGCGTCAATCGTACGCTGAGAATCTGGCCCTCCAGCACCGCGTCGGCCTCCGCTTCGTTACTCGCCAACTCAAACCGTTGCCTCAAGACCATCTCCTCGGCGATCGCGGTACCCAAGATCTGTTCCACCAGAGCCTTGTTGGATCGGCTGGTGAGCGGTTCGATATAGATCGATTGAATATTTTCCGGCAGGTTGCTGCCGCGCCCTATCAGGGCGTAGCCACAACCGTGGAGACTGGTCAGTAGCAGGACCAAGGCCGTCCAGCCCTGCCAGGACCTTGGTCCTATGATCCTGGCAATGCGGCTTCTGCAGGTCAGTTTTTTCTCAGTCATAGTTCCTCGTTCCAAAGAGTATCCCTTTTTTTGCCAAGAGCCATCGACTTAGATCTCCTCGCTGTGGCTGACCTCAGCGGACAACAAAATTCACCAAGCGCCCTGGCACGTGAATCACTTTGAGGATTTCCCCTGACGCCAGATGGCTTGCGGTGTTTTTCAATTCTTTCGCTAGTTCTTCAATCGCCGCTTGATCGATGTCCGCAGGGACGGTCAACCGATCCCGGAGTTTACCGTTCACTTGCACCACCAAAGTTACGGTCTCGTCATCGAGCAAAGTTTCATCCCAGGTCGGCCATTCCGATTGCAACAAGCTTGCACTGTGGCCGCACGCCTGCCACATCTCTTCGGTGACATGGGGAGCAGCGGGGTGCAACAGTTGGATTAATGTCTCAAGCGCCCTCTGGACTGTGGTGCGGGACACCCTACCCTGCTCCAAAGCCTTGGAAACCGTATTCAGGAACTCCATCAACCCAGCGATCGCAGTGTTAAATTTAAATCGTTCCAAGTCCTCACTGACTTTCTTAATCGTACGGTGTCGTGCCCTTTCGATCGCACGGTCCTCTGAACCCTCGACCTCAAGTGCCGCTTCGATACGCTCCGGTAACCTCCACACCCGCCGCAGGAAGCGATAGGCGCCCTGAACGGCATCGTTATTCCACTCCACTTCATCTTCTGGAGGACCGATGAACAAGGTGTAGACCCTCTCGGTATCCGCCCCCATCCGCTCAATCAACTCATCGGGAGATACCGTATTGCCCCGTGACTTCGACATCTTTTCGATCCGCCCCGTTGCCTCGGCGTAGCGGGTGATCATCCCCTGGTTGAACAGCCGGGTGAACGGCTCCTCAAAATCAACCATCTCGAAATCATGCAGCACCCGGCAGATGAATCGGGCGTAGAGCAGATGCAGGATTGCATGTTCAATGCCGCCGATGTACTGGTCTATAGGCCCCCAGGATCGGGCTCGTGCTTTGGAGAACATCACCTGGTCATCGTCGTTCGACAGATAGCGTAGGTAATACCAGGAGCTGTCAACAAAGGTGTCCATGGTGTCGGTCTCGCGCCGTCCAGGCGCACCACAGGTCGGGCAGGCAACCTCGACGAAGCCGCGATGTTTGTCCAAGGGATTGCCGGTCGCACCCTTCATCTCAATATCGTAGGGAAGCTCCACCGGCAGCTGCTCCTCGGGTACCGGGACCGCGCCACAGTCGTCACAGTAGATGATCGGGATTGGGGTTCCCCAGTAACGCTGGCGAGAGATCAACCAATCGCGCAGCCGGTAGTTGACTTCCCCACTGCCCCAGCCGTGTTGCTCACTCCAGGCGATGAAACGGGCGATGGTCTCCGGCCCGTTGACCGCACCCTCAAACTCAGGGATGCCTCGAATTACACCAACACCCACCGTCGGCTCGGTCATCTCTTCGGGTTGTTCGTCCAAATGGTAGACGGGAACCACTTCCAACCCTTCTTGGCGAGCGAACTCGAAGTCGCGACCATCGTGCGCCGGTACCGCCATGATCGCGCCGGTACCGTAGTCGGGTAGCACGTAGTTGGCGATCCAAATTGGAATTTCGGTACCGGTGGCAGGGTTCACCGCCTTAGCCCCGGTGTCCCAGCCTTCTTTCTTGAGCCCGGCGTCCTGGCGTTCGATCTTGGAGCTGTCGCGCACCTTGTTGATCCAACCCTGGATTTCCTCGTTCTGCGGGTGCTCGGCGATCAAATCCTCCACCCACGCGTGCTCCGGGGCCAGCACCATGAAGCTCGCTCCATGGACGGTATCGGGTCGGGTGGTAAACACTTCCAGCACTCGATCTTGTGCGTCACCAGCGAGCGCAAAGCGCAGCCGAGCACCTTCAGAACGGCCAATCCAGTTGCGTTGCATGGTCTTGACCCGCTCCGGCCAGCCATCCAAACCGTCCAGCCCCTCAAGCAAGCGCTCAGCGTAGTCGGTAATGCGATAGAACCACTGCTCTAGGTCTCGCTGGCGCACCGTGGCCCCACAGCGTTCACAGGCCCCGTCTACCACCTGTTCGTTGGCCAGCACGGTCTGACAGGAGGGACACCAATTGACCGGCGCCTTTTTCTTGTAGGCCAAGCCCTCTTGGTACATCTTGAGAAACAGCCATTGATTCCATCGGTAGTAGTCGGGATCGCAAGAGGCCAGTTCCTTTGACCAGTCGTAGAGGATGCCCCACTTAGCGAACTGCTCCTTCATCACACGAATGTTTTCTTGGGTCCAATCTCGGGGATGGATCCCGCGCTGGATCGCGGCATTCTCCGCCGGCAGGCCGAAAGCGTCCCAGCCCATCGGGTTGAGTGCTCGCTTTCCGTGCATCCGCAGGGAACGATAGAGAGCATCCCCCAAGATGTAGTTGCGCCCGTGTCCAACATGCAGACGATCGCCGGACGGGTAAGGGAACATCATCAACATGTAGTAGTTGGCGTCTGGATCGCGACCCTCCAGATTGGCATCC
This sequence comes from Phascolosoma agassizii, assembly GCA_035593235.1. Taxonomy (NCBI): domain Eukaryota; kingdom Metazoa; phylum Annelida; class Sipuncula; order Phascolosomatiformes; family Phascolosomatidae; genus Phascolosoma; species Phascolosoma agassizii. Next base: position 66,007 of record JAVJHY011782968.1, read on the forward strand.
AAGGCAACCTCGGCACTACGCTCCCGGCGCCACCGTTCCTGCCACTTGGCCTCGATCTCCTGATGGTTGTACTCGCGCGACTCACTCATCGGGTTCGGTCCTAGTCATCACTGCATCCGCCCAGGAAATCTATGTTGTTTGAGCATGCCGTCCAATATCCCGTTGATAAAGGCCCCGGATTTTTCGCTCCCCAAGCGTTTGGCCAACTCGATCGCCTCGTCGACCACCACCAGCTTAGGAACATCTGCCTCAAACAGGAACTCCCCAACCGCTAGGCGTAATATGTTGCGGTCTACTGGAGCCATTCGTTCCAGTCGCCAGTGATCGGCCTGGCCTTGAATCAGTTCGTCGATTTGGGTCAGATTGTCTAGGGTCGCTTGGGCCAACTCCAGCCCGTAGGCCAGAACTTCCTCCGCACCCGCGACCTGCAGTTGATCGTGGGGAAAGCCTTCAACGATCTCGGCCAACGTGCTCTCCCCCAAATCTGCCTGATACAGCATTTGGGCAGCTAGCTCACGTCCTTGTCGTCGTCGACTCATTCCAAAGAACCTTTCTTGATCTAAAGGCAACGCGGCGGCACAAATGCTGCGGCGGAAGAAAATTCAGCTTATCAAGCAACGCAGACCAGATCAGCCTACTCGGGCAAACTCCGGCTTCGATAGCGTCGGAAACTCACCAACCGTCCTTCGACTTCGTCCCAAAGATGCAACCTGGCGCAACGGATACTCTCGCGGATAGATAACCGGGTGACTTTGTGCAACTCAGGCACGTTGCGAAAGCACTCTCGCAAATGGTAGTTAGGAATTGAGCTCGCCAAGTGATGTACATGGTGAAACCCAATATTGCCGGTAAACCAGTGCAGCGTGATCGGCAGATCGTAGAGCGAACTACCTTCGATTCCCGCGCGGTGAAAATCCCACTCTTGGTGCTCCCGCCAATAGGTATCTTCAAACTGATGTTGAACGTAAAACAACCACACGCCCAACGCCCCACTGACCAAGATAATCGGCGCCTGTACCAGGACAAACTGCTGCCAGCCAATCAACTTCCAAGCAGCGAATACCCAGCCAACGATGAATAGATTGGTCCACATTACACTCGCCCATTCCCGTTTCCACGTCCGAGGGATGTCCAGAGGCAGGCGCTGTTTCAGAACGAATTGGTACAAAGGACCGAACCCAAGCAAGACCAGCGGATGACGATAGACACGGTACCTCAACTTGCCCCACCACGACCGCCAGCGATATTCCTTCACAGTCAGCGTGTCGACGTCGCCAATACCTCGGCGATCTAGGTCTCCCGAGGTACCGTGATGAATCGCATGGGTGCGCTGCCAATAAGCAAACGGAGTCAACGTCACCACCCCGATCAAGAAGCCAACCACCTGGTTCAGTCTGCGGCCCGTGAAGAAAGAGCCGTGGCCGCAGTCGTGTAGAAAAATAAACAAGCGAATCTGCAACCCGACCGCAGGAATCGCCAAAAGTAACGTCAGCCCGTAGGAGAGCTGCAAACTTTTGAACATCAGCAGCCAGTTGAGCGCCAGCAACCCAGCGGTACTTGAGAGCTGAAACCACGCCTTGCGGTTCACCGCATTCATATAGGGACCGAGCAGACCGTTCCAGTATTTCTGCGCTGAGCTTGGCGGATTCGGGTTCGGTTGACTGGTGCTCGCCTGACTAGTGCTTGGTTGACTGGAGCTCGGCTGTTTGGGACGTATTGGAGTGGGTGCGACGTTCAATTGAGGGGCCTCCATGGATGACAGAACGAACCATAACACCGGAGGCGGTAGTCATGGTGACTCCATCCGTCGTTGTGCAACGGCGGTAGACCCCGTAACGACTGGCAATCGTGACCCAGCTGCGACCCAACCTTGTCGCGGCGTCGAGTCTGAGAGCCTGATGTGGATCGAATCGGGGTGGGCCAAGCACGTCTCTTCCATGGTTGCCCGATGAATGCCATCCGAGGTTTGGGCGCTGCTGGGTCCGGTTGCGGAACGGGCCTTGCCACTTTGCCACCTCGAACCGATGATTGCCGAGGTGCGCGTCGGCTGGCAAGAGCAACGCAATGCGCGGAGGACGCACCACGGTAAAATTGAGGGACGGACTGCCTCTGTCACGGCGCGGCGGGCGTCGAAGCACCTTTTAGGATGCAACCCGCCGGCTCTCGCCCTGAGTGCAGCAGGCTGCGTGCTACGCTAATTTGAAGGTGTTTGGGAAAAACAATTGGCTTCGTGATCCCGATCGAGTTTACGATCGGAAAGTCTTTTCATTAGTTGTCGTGTCGATTTTTGGGCTGGTGATAGTAGGACTCGAACTAGGTTGGAGTCAGAAGGCTAAGTACCCGGAGGACGACATCGACCTGTTTGCATGGGTTCCTGCTTTCTTCATAGGCGGAGTGCTGGGCACATTAGCTACGCTCGGTCTTCGCCGGAATACTATCGATTGGCTGGACGACAACCGTCGAGGTGCAGGCACGTTTGTGAAAATAAGCGTGTTTCTCATATTTTTAATGGCGCTCCGTTTTTGGTGGGCTTGGCGATAGTGTGATTAAGGGTGGTTTGAACGGCAACGACGAGAGCCCATCGATTTGGACCCTGGCGGCGCTATGCGGCACGCGTTTTGGTGGTGAGTGACCATGCGGCGGGTACCAAGCGACAAAAGTGTAGTACGGCGAGGACCTTGATGGGGAGCCTGACCTTGACGAGTGGCGCGACAACTGGAGACTCGCCAAACGAGCGATGCTATCTATGCGGAGATGTCATAATTCAGGAAGAAAAGACGGATGAGCATGTGGTGCCTCAGTGCCTTTTTGCGAAGAGCGACCGCAGCGGGCTAATCACACTCCCTGCTCATCGGATCTGCAACGCGGCGTATTCAAAAGACGATGAGTACTTCCGGCTGTGCGTCTCCACTGCGGCGGAATCACAATCAGACCAAGCGGCCAAAGCATGGAAAACGGCGATCAGGGGAATTCATCGACCTCAGGCTAGAGGTTTCAAGAGATCGATACTCAAGCACCTGACTAGAGCACCAATTCATACGGCAGGTGGGGTCTACTTAGGGCATGCACCTGTGATGTGGCAAGACGCGGATCGGATTTCGCGTGTAGTGAATCGAATTGTGAGGGGTTTGTACGCTCGAAGAATTGGGGAGATATTGGAGCCTGATTGGCCGGTTTGTTCCGATTTGCTAGATACGAGTCAACCCTTTGACGTTTGGGTTGAGCTCTTTGAAATAACGAAGTGGTCTGGGGTTGGGAACGATACAGTTGTCTACACTTCAAAGCACTTTGAGGACGATCGCCGAGAGGCGCTCTTCTGGATCCAGTTCTATGGGACGGTTCATTTTTGGGGTTACACAGGCACCCTTATGCGAGACGCCTTACGCGGCGAGGCTGGGTAATCACATCTTCCGCCCGTGCCACCCTTCTGAAACAACCTAGCGACCGCCATTGCCTACGCCTTCCTTAACGGACGGTTCAAGCTCGTAACCGTTACGAAGATCGACCCCTGTACGGTGAACTCGTTGTAGCTCCAAGAAAAGCCATCGCTTAAGGTCCGGTATCTCAAACTCCGACTTAATATTGTCAGGGAGGCTTCGACCACAACGTGAACACTCGTGTCGCAGTAACTCTGTGTTGTAGCTAGCGGTTACGATGAGTTCGGCGCGGCAGGAGCCTCGGCTACAGAGTGGGTTGCTTATAAAGGATCTATAGCGGGACTCCCATTTGGCCGACAGCTTATCCTCGGCAAGCAACCACTTGCGTACGAAGAACACAACACCGCCAAGTTGTTTGACAGAGATTTCCGCTTGCGGACTCGACGACGAAGAACTTCCCTTTTCCCTCCGCGCTTGAACCCAGCCAAAGACGTGGGACACCAGACTTGCCACGAGGGCAATCGAGAGTGTCAGTACTAACCAGAGGGGTAGACTAATTGGACTGCCTAGCTCCCCTCTCGCCCCAAACAGCACAAGACCACCGACTAGAAAAAAAATCGCGCCCACTGCTATTTGGGCCACTTTCTTGTCAAACGTTTTCCAGAACTGTTCCTTTACGCTCAGGAAACGCTTAGTTAGCCAAGCTCTCATCTTCTGCATGGGCCTGAGTCTACCGCTGACAGCGATACGAGCTTGGTCGCTCCAAGAACTCTCAGAGTGCGAGCCTGCTTTGGTTGAAGTACCGGGCCGCTAATCTCAGAGGAATCGGGGCTCTTTTAAGATACGGTTGAGAATGTCAGATTTCTCTTGCAATAGTCTCGCAAGACAGCCTCTGCCTGACTTCTCAGTTGTACCTACTTGTTTGTAAGTATTTGGATCTATTGAGGTTGCAATGGTCGGGACGCGGGGATTTGAACCCCGGACCACCTGACCCCCAGTCAGGTACGCTACCAGACTGCGCCACGTCCCGATTCTTATCTAGTAGGAGCCTTAGGCTCCCGAGCGGGTGACTGTACCGTTTGCTCTCTTGGCTGGCAAGACGGCCCGCGCCATACAACTTACTCTTGAACTACCCGCGGCCTACTACCCCTTGCGGAGTTGCTTCAACAGCCCTTGCGCTTCCCCTAGGATCGCCCGCAGTTCCTCGAGGTTGACCGCCGGTTGCTCGGCTGATTCTTCGGATGCCTCTTCGGCTGACAGCTCAGCTAAATCGGGGGCTTCATCAGTGCTTTTTTCAGCGATGCCATCTTCAACGGGGTTGTCTTCAGCGCCTGCATGGCTCTCTTCAGTCGAATCCGCGTCTTTTGCTACAGAGTCATCTACGACTTCCTCTGCAGTACTGTCCTCCGCGACATTGTCCTCTTCGACCGGTTCATCATCTTCAACGACAACATCCTGAGCCGACTCCGCTGCCGGTGCTTCTTCCTCGGGTTCGCCCTCGACCAGCGGTTCGGGATCCGCCTCGGGTACCTCGACCTCCTGCTCTTCGACCTCTTCCTCTTCCGCGCCGTCGCTCGCGCTCGATGCATCCACCGATTCTGCCGCGGCGTCCTGGGCTACCTGCAGGGTGCCTTCCGCCAGTTCCGCGTGCAGTTTCTTCTTTGCCCCGACCAGGGTGAACCCTTCGCTGTAGAGCAGTTCTTTGATCCGGCGAATGACCGACAGGTCGTCTTCGCTATAGGTCCGTTGCCCGCTGGTCTCCTCATCGTTGGCCAAGGCTGGAAATTCGGTTTCCCAATAGCGCAACACGTAGGGTTGCACATCCAGCAGGCGGCAGACTTCCCCGAAGCGGTGCTGTTTCTTTTTTGCCATGTTCTCTCTGTCGGACCCGCCTGTGCGGGCGTTAAAATCTAAATTTTCAAAGCACGCTTTGGCTCTCTGGGTAGGTAGACAAAAGCGCGAATGAACCAGCCAATTATACGATGCAACTATTGCTCACGCTTGCGCCGGATGACCAAGCGGATCGGCACGCCGGGGAGCGCCAGTTCATTACGGACGAAGTTCTCCAAATAGCGTCGATAGGATGCTGCCCGGGGCAACGAGCGGTTGGCAAACAACATGAACGTCGGCGGTCCGGTTTTGACCTGGGTGGCGTAGTACAGCCGCCACGGCTTGTCGCCGATGGCGGGCGGATGATGCCGCTCCAGGGCTTTCTCAAACATGCTGTTGACCTGCGAGGTGGACAACTGGGTCTTGGAGGCTTCCCCAGCCCGCACCACGGCCGGAAAGAGCTTGTCGATGCTGCGCCCGGTGAGTGCTGAAAGATTGACCCGCTCCGGGCCACTCAAGATCTCATCCAGCCGGGGATAGGACTCATCTACCCTTTCCCTAACCTCACCAGAGACCAAGTCCCACTTGTTGACCGCAACCACCGCGGACTTACCCTTCTCCCAAATCGCACCGGCGATCCCTAGATCTCCCGAGACCACACCTTGAGCGCCGTCGACCACCAGAATCGCCACCTCACACTGTTCAATCTGGCGTCGCGCCATCATCACCGCTAAACCTTCTGGAGCATCGGACACTTGGCTGCGCCGACGGATACCCGCGGTATCCACCAGCCGATAATCCTTGTCCTCAAACTGAAAATGGGTATCAATCGGATCCCGCGTGGTCCCAGCTTGCGGCGACACCAACACTCGCTCTGACCCCACAAGTTGGTTGACGATGGACGATTTGCCAACATTGGGCCGTCCCACCACCGCGATCGGGACGCCGACCGCTGCTCCGTCTGACTCGCTGGCCCCGGGAAGCAACGAAGCGATCAGGTCGCCCAGGTCGCCAGTGCCGGTTCCATGCTCGGCGGAAATCTCGAGGCTGTCGGCAATGCCCAGTCTGGAAAACTCCATCGCGTTTTGTTGCGTGATCTTGGCGTCGGCCTTGTTGATCGCCAATACCGCGGGACGGTTGCTGCGACGAATTTCGTGCCACACCGTCTCATCGGCAATGGTTAGGCCTTCTTTACCGTCCACCACCAAGACCACCAGGTCCGACTCTTCGATCGCCAAGAGCACTTGGTCGTTCATACCCAAGACGTCGTGGCCAAGAATTAGGCCGCCGGTGTCAATCAGGGTGATCTCTCGAAACCCGACTTCGGTATCGGCGACGATGCGGTCACGGGTCACTCCGGGCTGGTTGTGCACGATCGACTGCCGCCGACCCATGAGGCGGTTGAAGAGCGTGGATTTACCCACGTTGGGGCGACCGACGATGGCCACCACTGGAGTCAAAGACATGCTGCGGTCTCAGTTAGGTGTCTTGGCGCTGACGATACAACACCAGCCAACCCTCTTCCCCACGCTTCAGTTGATAACGCACTCGATCTTGGCGCTCCTCGGAGGAAAGCTCGTGCTGGCCACCACCTGAGTACAACTTAACGGTCCACGATTCTAGGGTCGTCACGTAAGCATTGGCGTGGCCCCAACTGGTGACGTCCTCGATGGTTAGGCCGTGGAACGTAGCATGGATCTCCCGGCCCCCTTGGCGCACCTCTCGCACCCACTTCTCCACCACCGACATCTCCTTTTCTGCTGCCAAACCGTAGAGTGGGTAGGAGGTTCCGGTCGCGTAAGCCTCTGCCAGTTTTGGTAGGTACGCCTCGAGCGTGGATTGAATCTCCTGCCGCTCGGCCGCCGCTTTCACTTCCGGGTCTCCGCAAGCAGCCATGACCAACAAGCCCCCGAGCAATCCCAAGCAAAGATCTCTGCGCATCATATTTTTCATCATCGTCAGTTTACCGCCGCTTGCTCGGTCAATTCCTGCCGCTCTTGTTGCCACTGCGCCGCTTGCTGGAGCCACTATCTCCCTTGCTTGAGCCACCGGAGCCGCCACTGGAAGCTCTTCCTCGTTGGGCTGGGCTCCTCCCCCGCCTCTCTCGAAACGGTTCCGGCATGTCGGGAATTCCAAGGTCCAAACGGCGGAAGGCAATACTCACTCGTTTGATCTCTACTTCGAGTTGATCTCCCAGGGTAAAGGTCCGACCATGGCGTAAACCAATCCAGCGAAAGCTCTCAGGTTCCAACTGGTAGCGATCATCGCTGAGCACTGATCGCTGCACCACCCCATCGACGATCAAATCATCCAATTCGACGAATAAACCGACTTTACCCACGCCGACGATGGTGCCTTGGTGACACTCTCCTTGGGCATCCCCTAAGTATCGTAATTTCTTCACCAGTGTCAGTTCTCGCTCCGCTCGTTCAGCCCGCCTCTCGGTTTGGCTCGAGTGCGCAGCCAGTTCTTCATATTGGGACGCGCTGGAAACCTCCTGAGTTCCGAGCCCTGCTTCTTTTGAAGCACTAGCAGGTCCGGCAGCTTCAGCGGACCCGCGTGCTTTCAGCGATCGATGCACTAGCAGGTCTGGATAACGACGAATCGGCGAGGTGAAGTGGGTGTAGTGGCGCAACGCTAAAGCGAAATGACCCAACGACTCGTGCGCGTAGTAGGCCCTTTGCAAGCTACGCAGGATCAAACGCCCGACCACGCTCTCCAGTTGTCGCTGCTCCGCTTGGCTCAACAGTCGTTGCAACCCCTCCGGATGCAACGATTCCAACCCCTGTGGCGCTTCCAATCCCAACGCCCGCAAAGCGGTTGCCAGCTCTTCCACTGCCGCCGGGTCGGGTGGCGGGTGGACCCGATGCACCGACTCGATCTCCGACATCTCCAGCTCAGTTGCCACCGCTTCGTTGGCAACCAGCATGAACTCTTCGATCAATCGATGCGCCCGACCTCGACTCAATCGATGAATCGCAACCGGTACACCCTTTTGGTTCACTTCAACACGGCTCTCAGGAATTTCCAGATCGATTGCACCCCGTCCTCGCCGGTCGTTGAGTCGATGCTCAAGTAACTCGTTGGCGATTTCCAGCGTCTCGCTCAGGGCAGTCCCGGTTATCCCTTCGATCTCTTGCCGATCGAGATAGCGGTTGACCTCGTCATAGGTCGATCGGCGATCACTTTGAATCACAGAGGGAAATATTTTGCGAGCAACCAACTGGCCCGCGCCATCGAAATCCAGTTGCGCCGTCATGGTGAGTCGAGGCACACCAGGGCGCAACGAACACAGACCATTGGACAACCGTTCGGGAATCATCGGCACCACGCGGTCGGCAAAGTAGACACTGGTACCGCGCAACCGAGCGTCCAGATCGATCGGACTATCCAGTTGAACGTAGTGGGCGACATCGGCAATGTGTACCCACAGGCGGTAACCATTATCTTTGCGCTCCAGTGAGATCGCGTCGTCAAAGTCTTTGGCATCGGCCCCGTCAATCGTCAAGGTCGGCAGAGTTCGAAGGTCTTTTCGTTGTCGCCCGTCGCTCGGGTCTGGGTCCGTCGGTAACTTCGCGACCATGGCTAGAGTCGCTTCGCTGAACGCTTCGGGCAGCTCATACTGGGCGATCACCGTGGCGGTGTCAGATGACGGGTCAGCAAGTGCCCCCAGTACTTTCACCAGTTCGCCCACCACCCCACTGCGAAAATTGCGTTCAGTCAGATTGGTCTCAACCACCGAATCGAGGTCGAGGTCGAGGTCGGCTAGCCAGACCTCTAGCCGAAGGCGGGGATCTAACGGCTTGACCAAGGCCCAAGGTCCGGTTTCAACAACAATCCCAACCATGCGCTGATGAGCACGCTTGAGCACCTTGCCGACCTTGGCTTCCGGTAGAGAGCCGCCGCTCCGACCCACGCCCCTGCCTCCTCTGCGGCCGCCATTGCGTCCGCTACGTCCACCTCGCTGCAGCGGACGCACAGCGACCAAATCACCATCGCGTGCCCCAGACAGCTCTCGTTGCGAGACAAAGAATGTCGCGTCGCCGCGGGCTTCTGCCAGCACCAGGGAATCTCCGCGCTCCAATCGACGGATGATCCCCACCGACCATTCACTCTTAGCGATCGACACCCATCGATTGGACCACTCGATGCACTCCCCCTCACTCTGCAATTTCTCCAGTTGGCCCAGCAAATCTGCGGCATCGATGCCGGTCGCCTCGGCCAGTTGCTGTAGCGTCGCGCCCTTTTTACCAATGTGAGAAAGCGTACGGGTGATGTTTTCGTTCATGTTTATTTAGAATCCGTTTGACATCTTATGGTTCGATGCCTCACAATCCCGCCCGCGCGAAAGTGGCGGAATTGGTAGACGCGCAAGACTCAGAATCTTGTGGCCATTACGGTCGTGGGGGTTCAAGTCCCCCCTTTCGCACCACCCTCTCTCTTGACTGAGGCGATAGCTTGCTCCAGCTAAGCCCTCTTTCCAAAAAGAGTCCATCGTAGACCGTCTCCCTATTGTCGCCAAAGTCGGCTTGTGACAATCTTCACAAGCGCTGAACGAATTTATTCAATGGCCGCAACACGCGACACTTCCGCTCTAACCCTCAACCGACTCTCCCTCTATTTGCGTGCGTTACGCTTGCTGCAGCAGGCTGGCGTGGCTAACGTATCTTCGGGCCAACTGGCAAAACGCCTCCACCTCTCCGCTCCGTTGATTCGCAAAGACCTAGCTCAGTTCGGGGAATTTGGCACCCGCGGAGTCGGCTACAACATCGAACGGTTGATTCCTCGCCTGGTAGAGATTCTCGGCCTCGACCAAGAACGCACTCTGGTGATCGTCGGCATGGGAAACCTCGGCTCTGCATTGGCAGGATACCTTGGTTTTAACACCGATGCCTTTAGGGTTGCGGCCATCTTTGACAACGACCCTAAAAAAATCGGCCGCGGCCACGGTGGCCTGACTATTCTGCCACCCAGCGAAATCCCCCGCGTGGTCGCTCAAGATCAGGTCGACCTGGGAGTGCTGACCGTCCCAGTCGAGGCAGCGCAGGAAAATTACGATCTAATGGTAGAAGCTGGCATCCTGGCGATTCTCAACTTTGCTCCCGTATCGCTACGCGAGCATGACGCAGTGCGCACCAAGAATGTGGATCTACGGATTCACCTAGAAGAGCTCACTTACTTCTTGACCGGCACTAGCATTTAAAGCATCGCCTCGAATCACAGACGAAGCCCAGGGGTCCCTGAAGCTCAGCCCAGGGCTACCCTACCTCTCGACCATAGATCGCCAACCCAGAATCGCCGTACCTGCGGTACCAGGTTTGCCGAAGTCCTGCGACGGACTCGGGCAAGGAAGTGCTGGAGCGTACTTCCACAGCGCACTCCCCCTGCTCGGCGAGCAACGGTCCCACCGACAACAGCAACCTTTCAAGAGCGGTCAACTGATAGGGCGGATCGGCAAAGACTAAGTCGAAGGGACCATCGATCTCTGCCATGACTATCGGCAATTGCCCCAACTTCACGCTCAGATGGTTGACGTTCCAATCTTCAGCCAAGTCGACAAGACGATTGGTAACCGCGCGATTGCCATCAACGGCGAGGGCGCTTTGAGCACCCCGACCCAGGATCTCAAAGGTCATCGCTCCACTACCAGCGTAGAGGTCTAGGAACCGAGCGTCGGCGATCTTATCCTGCCAGTGGGAGGTCAACGCCTCCCGCAATCGAGCGGAACTTGGGCGCACTCCCTTGGCCACGGAAATCCTTCGCCCGCCCCACTGACCGCCGGTAAGTCGTACTCCCGATTTCATTATCGTCTACTCGTCCTGCTACTTACTGGAACCTTTTGGTACTGCCGAGGCAGGTCGTCCAAAGCATCGATCACGATCAAAGGCTGAGAGACACCGTGCAGTTCCGCGCCCTGTCCATCCCCGGTTGTGCCGTAGAACTCAAACAGGACGCCGTCCGAACGGCGCCGGAGAAGCGCTCCGATACGCAATTCGCTCGCGCTCCAGTCTGACACCGGGGCGTCGAGGACGCGCTGCACCAAATCATCCACCAGCCGATCCATGGTCGCCAGCTCGGGAGACAAAGTGTCTAAATTGCCGTAGCGAATCAGCAGCTCTTGACCATGGCTATCAAGCTTCAACTCACAGCTCTCCCCGCCGACCCCGGAGGGGGCGGAAGAACGGGTGGCATCTTCCCCGCGTTCGCTGACGGTCGTCGACTGGCGCAAGAGAGTGTCCAATATTGCTTCGGTTTCCAACGGGTCCAATGGCAGTCGTAACAGGCGAGCTCGGGGCCCAGTGTCCAACTGCAGCCAGGCGGTACCGGGTTGGACTAAGGCGAATCTTTGATCTCCCGAAGGATGGTGGCAAATTCGTTCAACTGGTGCAGGACCAGTGGCATCCAGGACCGCAGTCAATTGAGTCTCTTCACCAGATTGCGCCCAAACGAACCCAGCCAAAAGCACTGGCAGCGCCACGACTCCAGGAGAAAATTTCACGAGTTCAAGGCAGGAACTGGCGGCTCGGCGCTGACAGGCCTGCCATTTGGCCTGGCATTAGGCTTGGTTTGCCTGGGATGGACGCATCCCGGTCCCAGGATTCTCTCTACCCGACTGACCAGGTCGTCGCCAAAGGTCACCCCGTACTTGGGCGCGCCTTGGATCTCGACCTCACTTCCATTTGCTTTCAACAAGAACAGTACCGGAACCGAGCCGGGAGATTCCGTGAGGACATCGCGCAACTGCAACATCGCCTCGCGGGCCAGGTTGTCGCGCACCACGATCGCGACCGATTGCATTCCGCCAACATGGTTATCCAACAATTCCAAAGATTCCATCGCCAATTCGGGGTTGCCGCCGCGCTCCCGCACCACCCCTTTGACCAGCACCCGGGCCCCTTCCTGCATCAGGTGTGCATAGCGCTGTGTAGCGTTGGCAAAGGCGGTGGTTGAAAGCCGTCCAAATTGGTCTTCAAGAATGAAACGCCCCATCATCCGCCCGGCGTTGCGTCCGCTTTTGATCTTCACCTGTTTCGGTTGCCCGACGATACCGCCGATAACGATTTGCCCCTCGTTGTCTTCGGCGATGTCAGCCGTGGTGTGGGTCGCCAGTTTGGCAACGATCTCCGAGTACTCGGTGAGTGGATTGCCGGTCAGGTAGAAGCCCAACGAGTCTTTTTCGTTCTGCAAGCGCTCTTGCTCTTCCCACTCGGGTTGAGTGGTGTTCCACAGAGTATCGGCCTCGACTGATTCGCCGCCAAATAAAGACGACTGTCCCGCCTCACGGTCACGCCACTTGCGCTGACCGTAACCAACAGCGCGCTCCAACGCCTCGTGCATAGAGCGGCGACTGACGCCAAACGAATCCATCGCTCCTGATTTGATCAACGCATCCAAGGAGCGAGAGTTGATCGCTTGCGGGTCTACTCGACTGACGAAATCCGGTAGATCGGCAAACTCACCTTGCTTGCGCCGCACCTTGAGAACCGATTCGATGGCACCATCACCGAGGCCTTTGATGGCACCCAGCCCGAAGCGGATCGAATCGTCCCCGACGGTAAAAGACCACTCGCTGAGGTTGATATGCGGCGGCAGGACTTCAATATCCATCTGCCTACATTCATGAATGTACTGTCCAACCCGATCTTTGGAGGCCATCTCTGAGGTCAACATGGCGGCCATGAATGACACCGGGTGATGGGTCTTGAGAAAGCCGGTCTTGTAGGCAAGAAGTGCGTAGGCAACGCTGTGACTCTTGTTGAAGCCATAGCCAGCGAACGGTTCGATGTACTCCCAAAGCTCCACCGCTTTGTCTTTGGCAAATCCCTTGCTTTGCGTACCTTCAACAAATTTTTGTTTCTGTTTCGCCATCATCTCGACATGCTTCTTGCCCATCGCCTTGCGCAGGACATCGGCTTCCGCCATCGAGAATCCGCCGATCTCCACTGCCACCTGCATTACCTGTTCTTGGTAAACAATGACGCCGTAGGTCTCTTCGAGAATCGGCTCCATCTCAGGAAACAGGTACTTAACCTTGCTCCTACCCTGCTTGCGTTCGGCGAAAGTATCGGCCATACCGACCGACAGCGCTCCCGGCCGAAACAGCGCGTTGAGTGCTGCCAAGTCTTCAAAACGGGAAGGCTGGGCCCTGCGCAGTAGTTGCTTCATCCCCCGCGACTCAAACTGGAACACCCCATCGGTACGCCCTTCAGCAAACAACTGATAGGTCGGCTCGTCATCCAGGGGAAGGTGGTCCAAGTCGAGTTCGACCCCTTGTTGCTTCAGTAACTTGACCGCGTCATCGATCACGGTCAACGTGCGCAACCCGAGAAAGTCCATCTTCAGCAGGCCAAGATCCTCGATCACGTCCTTGTCCCACTGGGTGACAATTTCGTCTTTGCTGGTCTTGTAAAGCGGAACCAGTTCTTCGATCGGCCTGGGAGTGATCACAACACCGGCGGCGTGCAAAGAAGCGTGGCGGGTGAGGCCCTCGAGGCGGCTGCCGGCTTCCACCACCCGATGCACTTCCGGGTCATTGCGGATCTCAGCCGCCAGCGCGTCAACCTCCCGAGCTGCCTGCGCCAGAGACTTGGTATTTTCCGGCACCATTTTGGCCACGCGATCCACTTTTGCGTAAGGCAATCCGAGCACGCGGCCGACATCGCGTATCACTGCGCGGGCTGCCAAAGTACCGAAAGTGATGATCTGCGCCACGTGGTCGCGACCGTACTTTTCGGCGACGTATTGGATCACCTCGCCACGCCGACGCATGCAGAAATCAATATCGATATCCGGCAGGCTCACCCGGTCAGGGTTGAGAAATCGTTCGAACAGTAAGTTGTACTCCAGCGGGTCAATGTCGGTAATGCGTAACGCGTAGGCAACCAGGCTACCCGCAGCAGATCCTCGACCGGGCCCCACTGGGATGCCTTCTGCTCGCGCATGGCGAATAAAGTCCCAAACGATCAGGAAGTAGCCAGCAAACCCCATCTCACGAATGATCGAAAGCTCTTTGTCGAGGCGCTCACGGTAGAGATCGCCAGGAAGTACCGTAGCGCCGTGTCTTTGGTCGGCAAGCCTCTCACGCAAACCCTCTTGCACCACCTCGACCAAATAGCCGTCTAAGCTCCGCCCTTCAGGGACCGGAAACTCAGGGAGATGAAACTCCCCGGTGGGGATTTCCAAGTTGCACCGCTCGGCGATCAGTAGGGTATTTTCCAGAGCCTGACGATCGTTTGGAAATCTCTCGACCATCTCATCCGCAGACTTGAAGTAGAAGTTGTCGCCGTAGTACTTCAGTCGATCCGGATCGTCGTAGTTGCGTTGGGTGCCAACACAGAGCAAGACATCGTGGGCAAACGAGTCAGCTTGAGTTAAGTAATGACAGTCATTGGTTGCCACTAGCGGTAGTTCTCGACGACGGGCAATGTCATGCAACACCTCATTGACCGCCGCCTGCTCAGGAATACCGTGGTCCTGCAACTCCAAAAAGAAATTGCCCTCTCCCAAGATTTCGCGATAGTTGCAAGCGGTCTCCTCCGCGCCGTCGATGTTGCCCGCCTGCACGGCTTCAGCAACTTCTCCCGCCAGACACGCCGACAGCCCGATCAGGCCCTCTGCGTGGTCGCGCAAAAGTTGGTGGTCGATTCTGGGCTTGTAATAGAAGCCTTCCAAGAAAGAGCGTGAGGTCAGCTTGAGAAGATTGCGATATCCCGCTTCGTTTCGTGCCAGCAGTACCAAATGGTTGCGCCCCGAACGGGCCGGATTGCGGTCGGTATGGGAACCCTTGGCGACGTAGGCCTCGATGCCAATAATCGGCTTCACTCCGCGTTTTCGCGCGGCGTTGTAGAACTCGATTGCGCCGAACAAATTGCCGTGGTCGGTAATTGCTACCGCCGGCATCTCCGCAGCGCTGGCGGCGTCCATCAACTCATCGAGCCGATTGGCACCATCTAGCAGACTGTACTGGGTATGCAGGTGGAGGTGAGCGAAGGACATAGGCGAATCCACCCAATGGTATGCCGGATCAGCGGCGAGTCAAGCTCTCCTGCGCCCGACGCGCCCAATTGGCAAACTCGGCGCCGCTCAGTGTCGAGCCGAGCGAGCATTCGGAGGGTTGCAACACCCCACAGGCGACCGCTGCGCTACACCCCTCGGCTGTCGAAGGCTTCAAGCAGGCCGCTCGTTCGGTACGCATCAGTCGCAGAACCACATCGATAGCTTCCTGGCGACTCATCGGAAGGTCTGGGTAAAACCGATGACCAGCGCGATCCACCTGCATCAGTCCAGCATTGACTACCTGGGCAATCTCTTCTCGATTGGGGTGCTCCAAGATATCGGTGGCGATGCGCACTTGCTGCGAGCGGGCGTAGCGCGCCTGGGGGAAGAACCAAAAAAGCGCCAGCGAGAAATCAGCTCGTGTCATGGCCGCGGTCGACAGAACCGCCCTGGCCTGCGCTGGCAACAGTCGAGCACGCCAGTTGAACTCCGCGCGCGCTAGCAATTCATCGTGCAAAGGATCTCCAGCCGGATCAGCGGCCAGCCCTCGAGCGATCTCCAAGGCTCGATCAGCACTTCCCCGGGCAATTTCCAGTTCGGTTAAAGAAGTCAGTTCCTCACCGTTCAGAAACTCACCTAAATACAAACGACGCCATGCGCTGAGCTCGCCATCGAGATCCTTGGCCCCCCTCGCTAAGCGCAAGGCTGAGCGGAGAGTCAGTTCCCGCTCCGGTACCCAAGCACTGAGATCGGACAACAGCCGTTGGGCACGACCTAGCCGACCGCCCTCAACGGCTTGTAAGAAGTCTTGATCGACCGCCTGCACGGCAGCAGGGAGCAACCCCTCGACACGACCGGCGGCAACGTTGGACCGTTCGCGGATCGTCCAATAGTTACGAAGCGCCTCTGCGGGAGCTTGATTCAACTCGTGCAACCGACCGGAAAGTAACAGACCGGCATCGCTATCGGGTTCTCGTCCCAGAGTAGACCGAGCGTCGGCAAAACGGCTGTCGGCAAAGGCGATCTGTGCGGAAAGCAAATCGATCAAATCGCCACTCGCTGGGCCTCCTGGAGCGCCCAATGCAGACGTGGCACCCTCCAAATCCCCTTGGATCACCCGCGAATAGATCTCTTTGGCCCACCTAGCGGTGGTCGAACCCGGCACATCTTCACTATCCACCGGGTCCAGTAGGTAAGAACGCAAATCGGCGCTCAAAGGCCGATATTCGACTCTCGTCTGACCGGTTGGTGCGGTAGTCGTAGCGCAACCCATCCCTAGCGCGACGATCACCGTCACCACGGCAAGAGAGCGCAATCCGCCTCTCAACTGAGTCTTGCCAAAACGCAATGCTTACAGCGTGGAGATCGTCGCCACGGCGTGCTTATAAATCAGTATTTCTGATCCTCCCTCAAGCACCACCAAAGCAAAACGATCAAAACGGATCAACGGACCTTCAAAAACCTTCCCTGTCATCAGCTCGACCCGCACCGGCTGGCGAGCTTTAAGGTTTTGAAATAGAAATCCGTCTTGGATATTGATACTAGTTTTAGACATTTGCCTCCCGAATGGTCTTCACGACGATATCCGTGTCGTGAGACCCAATCCAATCAATTCTCGAATCGCGGCGAAACCAGGTGAGTTGCCTTTTTGCGTAGCGTCGCGTCTCTCTTGAAATCAGTTCTGCCGCTTCGCCCTCGGCCAAACGACCGTTGAGCACTGCTACCAAAGTTCGATAGCCAATCGCTTGAAACGCGGCCACCTCAGAGCCGTACTTTTCTTTCAGTTCCCGGACCTCTTCGAGCCAACACGACTTGAGCATTTGGTCGGTCCGGGCTGTGATCCGATCGTACAAGAGCTTTCTATCTAGGGTCAATCCTATCCAGCACACTTCGGCAAGCGGAGGCTCCTCAGGAGCTTGTTTTTGCCACTCGCTGAGAGGTTTGCCGGTGGCCTGATGAACCTCCAGCCCGCGCACCACTCGCTGACGATCCCCTGGTTCCAACGACGCTGCCCATTCGGGGTCAACCGCTGCCAAGCGTTGCTGCAGCTCTTTGAGCCCAAACTCTTGCAACTGGCCCCGAACTTGTTGCTGAATCTCCTCACTGACGCTTGGAATCGGCGCCAAGCCGTCGATCAGAGCTCGCAGGTAGAAACCAGAACCACCAACGATCACCGGAATGCGACCTCTTTCCTGGATCTCTGAGATCACGCTACGCGCCCTTCGGGCAAAATCCCCCGCTGAAAACGGCTGATCGGGGTCCAAGATATCGATCAGATGGTGCGGAACCTGATGCCGGGCCTCGGCAGATGGCTTGGCAGTACCCACTTCCAGCTCTCGGTAGACCTGCAATGCATCCGCGTTGACCACCTCAAGCGGCAGTTCTTTAGCTAACCGAAGTGCAAAATTCGTCTTTCCGGAGGCGGTCGCACCAACTAGTACCAGGATACCCTTCACCGCTCTATCTTAGAGCGATCCATCGACCTCAGGGGAAGCAAGTCGCACAATAACGCTGCCCTCTTGGTCGGTGCGCCAGATGTGCACTCCAGAATCGTCCAATCGCAGCAATACTTCTGGGGATGGGTGGCCAAACGAGTTGCCCTTTCCGGCAGAGATCAACGCTGTCGAAGGCGCTACGCAATCCAGTATTCGCCTGCTGGTCGAGGTCTGACTGCCGTGGTGAGCAACTTTCAATACCTCGGCAGCCAACTCGCTGCACGGAAATCGACGCATCAGCTTTCGTTCGCCACGCAGTTCCAGGTCACCGGTCAGCAGAATCGAACCCCAAGGACTCTGGCTCAGGCGTAGGACTGTCGAATCATCATTGTCGAGTCGAACCCCCGCTGCAGCTGGAGAGAGGACGCGAAACTTGAGCTCGCCCCAGGGTATGTCCCGGCCGGCCCACAGCGGCACCAAGCGGGGTCCCGGTGAGCTCAGAAGATCCCAGTAACAGTCGTCATCCCAACCGGCGGAGGTCCAGACCTGACGCACGGGAATCCATCTCGTCAGCGATCGTGCGGCGGCGCAGTGGTCGTAGTCTGGATGGGAGATGACCAAGGTATCGAGTCGTCGAACATTTCTCTCAGCCAAGTGCTTCTTGAGCCCCGAAAGACTGCTGCCGCCATCGATCAGCATCGATCGCTCCTGCGTGCGCAAAAGCAGACCGTCACCTTGCCCAACATCGAGTAACACCAATTCCGTTGTTGCAAGAACTCTTGGGGTCAACACCCAAAGCAGTAGAGTCGCACCGCAGATCGTCAGGGCTCGGTCATATGACACGCTGGCGCCTCGCGCCCGCCAACCAATCCCGATCAAGAGCAACGCCAAACCGAGGGAATAGAGCACCGCGCTGGTGGCAGTGATCGGCCAACCGTGAAGCGTACTGGGTGCGAGATGTCGCAGTGCGGTTCCCATCTCGAGCAATGACGTCAGCGGGACGGCGAGCCATCCGGCAAGCCAGGTCGGCGTCGCGAGCATCAACAATCCCAGCACTAGAACGGTTGCCACCCAAGGGAGAGCCAAGGCGCCGAACACCGGCGCCCCCGGCGCCAACCAATGGAACAGACTTGTTGCCCGAACCAAGGTCGCCGCCTGGGCAGAGGCTCCGATGACCAATGCCGCACCCGCCCTGCCCGACCAACCACCCGGAAGAGTTTTTGCGACCGGGACCCCGAGAATCAAAATGCCGCAGATCGCCAGCACGCTCAATTGCAAACCTAGATCGGAGCTGCGCGTCGGATCGAACATCAACAGCAGGGCCACACAAGTCACGAGCACTGAACCGGACTGCAATTTTCGCCCAATCCCAATCGCCGCGTGCCACAGAATCAGCACTGTAACTGCTCGAGACACAGAACCCTGCCCATCCAAAAGCAGCGAATAGCCCAGAATCACAGTCACTGTCCCAAGACGTTGCAGCCACGGCGACAGAACGGAGAACACCGCCCAAGTCAGGAAGGCAAGGATTCCTAGGTGTAAGCCTGAGACGGCAAACAGGTGCCCCAGACCGAGTCTTCGAAAGCTGTCCTTGACCGCCGGATCTAGGTCGTCGCTTCGCCCCAAAACCAGAGATCGCAAGAGCTCTCTCTCTGTTCGCGGCGCAATCAACTGCGTCAATCGTCGATGCGCCCACTCTTGCGCTTGCTGGTGGATCCCCAACCAAGAGTTCAAGTCGGACTGCTCCAAGGTCAACAGACGCTGGTCTTTGACCTGCATCGAGAGCTCTCCCTCTCTCTCAACCAAGTACCCTTTGATCCGTACTGACCCGAGCTGCAGCAACTGATCCGCAACGACGCCCGCTTCCCGCTGCATCGGCCATACCCCGCTCCCTTGCCGCACAGCAAGGAGATCTAAACGGTACCGGTACCGATTCCAGCGATCCAAGCCTGTGGGGGAATGCAGCACGCCGCGCACGGTCACCGGGCGCTCTAATACCAGGGGCGGGGGTGATCGCGGGTCCGTATTCCCTCCACTTCTGGCACCGATCCACAACCCTCCTAGCCCTAGACCGCCGACGAACTTGCCCAAGTGAGAGCGCACAACCGTAGCCACGCCAAGCGACAGTCCGCCAACCACCACGCTTTCGGATGTCAACGGCGCCGAAAGGACTCCAGCAATCAAGCCCCACGAGAACAGCGATCGCTGCATCGCAAAGTACGTCGGCAACCAGAAACTGGTTGTTTTCCCCTGCGCAGCCTTGCTGGTCATAGCAACAGAGACGGAGTGCAAGGCGAGCTACCTGCACTTGTCTTAGCCGCGGTGACAGCGGTCCTGATCGACTAGGGGATCAAATTGCTAAGAGGGCTGGCTAGAGGGTCAGAAGGTGTTGCAACCGCGCCATACCTGCCCTCTTGATCAGAAAAGGCTAAGTCTTGGCAGCAGTAGGCGCTCGCGAATTGACTCATTCACCCAGTTGTCGCAAGCAGAGTCCCACTGTGGTGAAGAAATCCGCGACCGCATCGGTGTCAACACCCGCTCCGCGCGGCGACGTTGGTTGTTCAGCCACGAAGCACCCAACTCCTCCCCACCCGCCAGCAACAGTTTGGCGTCCAGCTGGCGCAACTGATCCTCGAGCTGGGCAACCTGATCAGAGCTTTCCAGGGTCGCCAACTGTTCCAGTTGCCCGACAATCGTGTCGGCGTTGGCCACTCGAGCCTTGCGCAGCGCCGCAGTTAGCTCAGGGATGCGCTCAGCCTGTTGCTCTGGAGGCGCACTGCTGCCGCCCAGCAATTGCCAGGCTTTCCACACTGCCCGATCGACAATCTTTAGACCTCTAACCGGCTGCGCCCCTGGTTCTCGGCCCTCCAAGACGGTGGCCATGGCTTCCAGAACCACAGCCAACGGAATCCCGCCTTGATGCCACGATTCACTGATCGTAAAGTCGGTGGACGCAAGTAGAAAAGGGGTTCCCCTCAGTCGAGTGAACTCGTCTTGAATGGCAACAAAGTAGCTAACGGCCAAAAGCAGTAGACCTCAACTCTTAAAACTCGGGCTATTCCATATTGCGATGGTAGAGAATGAACAGGCCATCCAAGGTCAGCTGCGGATTCACCTCATCGAGATAAGCAGAATCCGGCGCGATTAACGAAGCCAGTCCACCGGTAGCGACAAATGTGGGTTTCTCCGCCAGTTGATCCAACAGGCGTCCAAGAATGCCATCAACCTGGCCAATCGCCCCGTAGTAGATACCCGATTGCATCGCCCCTACGGTGGTGCGACCGATCAGGCGCTCCGGACGTCTGATATCCACCCGATAGAGCCGGGATGCCGAGCTGAACAGAGCCTCGGCGGAAATTCCGACGCCAGGAAGAATTAGACCGCCGATGTACTCTCCCCGTCCGTTGACCACGTCAAAGGTCGTAGCGGTGCCAAAGTCCACCACTACCACCGGGGCTCCATATTTCTCCACTGCGGCGACTGCATTAACGATTCGGTCAGCCCCAACTTCGCTGGGATTGAGGTTGCGAATCGGAATTCCAGTCTTGATCCCCGGTTCGACGAACAGCGGCACGCAGCCAAACATCTTCTGCGACAGCGCCGCGAGCTGTTCGTGCATGGTGGGCACCACCGAACCAATGATCACCCCGTCGGGGCTCGCACCGTGTTCGATCTGTCCGTTTCGGTAGGCCAATTGCCCCACCAATGCAATCAGCTCATCCGTGGTGCGCGTCGGATCAGTAGACAAACGGAAGCTGTCTACCAATTCCGTACCGACGAAGACTCCGAAAAGGGTCTCGGTATTGCCAACGTCGACGGCGATAATAATTTGTTGCTTACTCAATCAATTTCTCCAGCCGCATAGGTGCGCTCTTCTCCGTCTTCCAGTAAACGCAAGTGACCGTGTTGGCTATAACCGGCAAAACGACCGGTGATGATGCGATCCCCATCGTGCCAGCGAATTCGGTCGCCAGCCCGATGAACGCTATATCGATCGCGCTGACTCTGCCAGTCGCTATCCAAGTTCTTTCCACGCAAGAAACGATCCACTTCAACCAGGCAGTCCGCGATCACCGATACTGGATCCACCTGGTCCAGCAACTCCTCCAGGCCAACCGCGATCGACGCGAATTCGCCCTGGGGAGGCTTGAAATTCAAACCAAAACCACAGATCGCCAACCCAGCTTCGTTTCGCGTCGAGGATCGGCACAAGATACCCGCTAGCTTGCGCTGGCGATGGACCACATCATTCGGCCACTTCAGCCCCACACCGACAACCCCCATGCGTTCCATCACGGTGCACAGCGATACCGCGACGCCGATCGGCAAACTCGAGAGCCGATCACTAGGAAGGCTGCCAAGCCAAGACGCCCAGAGCCCCATTCCACGCCCACTCGACCAACGCCGGCCATTGCGTCCGGAGCCCAGCGTCTGGTGCAGAGCAACGATCACGGTGGGCGCAAGGGGCGCTTTTTGTTCGGCTCGGTGCTGAATCGCTCTCGCCCAACGGTTGGTGGAGTCGATTTCGTCGATCACCACCAGATTCAACCCAGGGGGCATCGAATCCGCCAACTGGAATGCCAATTCCTTCGCGGTTTGGTTGCACAGATCGACCTGCGCGGTCGGCGTCATCGGGACTCGGCGAGACTGCGTTCGATGGTCTCCAGGCGTTTTTTCATTTCCTCCAGACGCAAGCGGCGCTTTTCAACCACTTGCTCCGGTGCCTTGGAGAGAAAATTCACGTCTTCCAGCTGTTTCTCAGTGCCGGCAATCTGTCCTGCCAGCTTGTCGCGTTCCTTGCCCATCGCCGCCAACTCCGTGGCGCCCAACTTGCGCTCAGGCAGAAACAGCGCCATTTCAACACCCGCGACCCGATCCTGTAGGTCGGCTTCGGACGCTTCGGAGAACTCGATCTCTGCGCGCGCCGCTCGTTCGACCAGCGAGCTCTGGGTCTTAAGGAAGTCAAGGCGCACTACGTTGTCGCTGCTTAAGTGAAGCTTTACCGTCTCCCCTGGCGCGACACTGGCCTCCGCCCGCATCGCTCGGACCCGCGTGGTCAATTGGATTAGGGCACTCATTTCCGCTTCCAACTCAGGATTGGTCCATTCAGGCACAGCTTCTGGGAAAGATGCCCTGACGATGGTCTCTCCGTGCTCCGCGTGAATCCCCGGCAAGCGCTGCCACAACTCTTCTGTCAGATGGGGCATGACCGGATGAAGTAAGCGAAGCGAACGATCCAGCACCACCATCAAGACATCACCGACCCGAGGACGATCCCGGTCACCGTGCAAAGCTGGCTTGGCCATCTCAATGTACCAATCGCAAAGCTCTCCCCAAAAGAACGAGTACAACTCGCGGCACGCCTCATCAAATCGATAGGCGGTCAGCCGCCCATTGACGGTTGCCGCGACCTGAGAGCTGCGCGACAGGATCCAACGCTCGGGGGCCTCCAGAGTCGAAAGATCAATCTGGTAGTCCGCCGATTCCACTTTAGACAAGGCAAATCGAGTGGCGTTCCAAATCTTATTGCCAAAGGCTCGGTAGCCCGCCATCCGCTCCCGGTCCAACGGAATGTCTCGTCCAGGACTGTCGAGAATGGCTAGCGTGAAACGCAACGCGTCGGCGCCAAACTCATCGACAAGATCCAAGGGATCTACGGTATTTCCTTTAGTCTTGGACATCTTCTGACCATCTGCGTCACGCACCAAACCGGTCAGGTGAACGTCGGCAAACGGCAATTGATCGGTGAACTCCAAGCCAAACATCACCATCCGCGCGACCCAAAAGAAGAGAATGTCAAAACCGGTCACTAACACCTGGGTCGGATAGAAAGCCTCGAAATCCGGGTCTTGATCGGGCCAGCCGAGGGTCGACATCGGCCACAATGCGGACGAGAACCAGGTGTCTAAGACATCAGGATCCTGCACCAAGGCTTCTGTCCCAGCGATCTGCTGCGCTTCTTCCAGACTGCGTGCAACCACCAGCTCACCGTCTTTGGTATACCAAGCGGGGATCTGATGTCCCCACCACAGTTGCCGGGAAATGCACCATGGTCGAATATTGTCCAGCCAATGCTCCCACGTACTACCCCAGGTGTCGGGAACCAGTCGTAGATCTCCGTTTTTTTCGGCTTCCAGCGAACGACGGGCCATGTCAGAAACGTCCATAAACCATTGTTCCGAGACCATCGGCTCAACCGGTGTGCCACTGCGCTGACAGTGCCCAACGTTGTGCGAATAGGCCTCTGTTTTAACCACCACACCTTCGCTACTCAACAGCTCTAGCACCTTTTCCCGCGCCACAAAACGATCCAAACCAGCCAACTGGTCTCCAGCTTCGACGGTCATTCGACCGTTCTCGTCGATTACCTTGACCCCGTCAATCTTGTGACGCTGGGACAGCTCGAAGTCATTGAGATCAGAAAACGGTGTGATTTTGACCAATCCGCTACCAAACTCCGGATCAACCATTTCGTCGGCGACGATCGGTAGTTCGCGACCGATCAGAGGTAAGAGCACCTTCTTCCCAACGAGGTGCTGGTAGCGAGGGTCATCAGGATGGCGTGCCACTGCAGTATCGCCGACCATGGTCTCCGGTCGGGTGGTGGCAACAACGATCCGCTCGTCGCTACCCATAACCGGATACGACAAATGGTAGAGATGCCCCTCAACCGTCTTCATCTCCACTTCCAAGCCTGAGATCGCGGTCCCCAGGTCGGGCGACCAGTTCACCATGTAGCGATCCTTGCGAATTAGGCCTTTTTCATAGCAACGTACGAACGCTTCCCTTACCGCCCGAGAAAGCCCTTCATCGAGGGTAAAACGCTCACGACTCCAGTCACAACTGGCACCCAGCCGTTCCAACTGACTGCGGATATTGTCCTGATATTCCTCTTTCCACTGCCAGACTCTTTCCAGAAAGGCCTCGCGACCGAGCTCGGTTCGAGTAGTCCCTTCTTTGGCAAGAGCCCGTTCGACCATTAACTGGGTGGCAATGCCAGCGTGGTCGGTCCCAGGTAGCCACAATGCCTCCTTGCCCAACATCCGCTGCCAACGCACCAACAGATCTTGCAAGGTGCTCTGCAGCGCGTGTCCCATATGCAACCGCCCGGTGACATTGGGCGGCGGGATCATGATGCAGTAGGTCTCGCGGTCGCTCGGGGACTGGGCCTCGAAATAGCCGCGAGCACTCCAAGTTTCCTGCCACTTGGGTTCGTAGCCGGCGGGGTCAAAAGTCTTCTGCATAGAATTCTCTAGGGTTCTAAGTCATTCGGCTCGGATTCTCCGAGCGAGCCTTCTGTTTCTAACAAGTCCCGGTCGGCGTTGGCACTGCCCAGATCGGGACTGCCTGAATTATCACCGTCTGGGTCATCTGCATTCGCATCGTCGCCGTCTTCTTGGGCGGCCAATTCCTGTTCGAGTCGATCGATCCTGGCCTCCACCTGCTCGGTGGCAACGCGCACAAACAACTCATCTGCGCGATCCCTGAACAGGTTCTCGCCGAGATGCTCGGCAACACGAATCGCCAACACGTCGAGTTGTTCCGAGCTCAGGGAAATGGACGGCGCCCCGTCTCCCAGATTGATCTCGGTTGCTGGCTCCGCCTGGCGTGCTTCTTCAGTGTCTTGTTCCGAGTCATCTTGGGAGACCTCGTCAGGTTCTGACTCCTGATCCGATTCGACAGAGAACTCCTCAAAATCGTCTTCTTCCGAATCATCCAGCTCATCGGACAAGATCGCCGTATCCTCGTCGGATTCCTCACTCAGAGCTTCGGCTTCTATTAGCTCTGGCTCCTCCGGCTCGACGACCGCATCCGTTCCTTCCAGCGCAGCGCTGTCCCAATCGACCTTTAGATCCAATTCTGCGCCGCCTTGTTGGTGAACCCCTTTCTCCTGGTCGATGGGATCACTGTCTCCTATCTCAGTGCTATCTATGTCAGTGGCGTCTTGAGCAGTGGCATCGGACTCTCCGTCCAAGTCCCCGGTTAGCATCGAGGGGACCACGGTCGAATCTAGACTTTCCTCCGGCAAGATGGTCAGGGAGGAACCGAGCGGTGTCAGGAACTCGTCCCCATCTTCTTCGCCCTGGTGCACTTCCCCATCTCCAGCTTTCTCATCGACAGCTTCTCCATTGGCAGCGTCCCCATCGGCAAGCTGCTCCTCATGACTCGGTGAGGCTAGACCCTCAGCAGTGTCTTTTTGAGCAGTGTCCTCTTGAGCAGCGTTCTCCTCGGAAGCGCCGCGGTCATCAGCGCTCCCGTCCTCGGGGCCCACATCTGAACTGGCAATCGTTTCCGCCTTCGACACTAACCTCGAGTCACCCGGAAGCATCGAATCCACCACGCCACGCAACTCATCGGCAGAGAAAGGCTTGAGCAGGTGCCCCGAAGCCCCCGCATCCCGACCTTCCTGTTCGTCAAAAGGCTCGAAAGTGCCAACTAAGAGCAGGGCAGCAATGTTTGCGGTCCGGGCTCTCAGCTCACGGCAGAGTTCCAGACCGCCCATGCGTGGCATGTGGACATCGACGACCGCAAGATGCGGGAAAAAACCGGCATCGACAATTTCCAGAGCGGTTTGACCATCTGCGGCGGACTTCAACTCGATGTCGTCTCGCTCAAGAGAGAGCTCTACAACCCTTCGAATTGGTTTGCTGTCGTCGGCTATCAGTATTCTGTACATCTACAAACTCTCCGTGTCGACCAACCATATTAGGACTCTGGGCCCTGAATCCAGGCTGGCTCGTCGAACAACTCTAGCTCAGCAAGGAACGGGCGATCACCAAGCGCTGCATTTCGCTCGTCCCCTCATAAATCGTCGTGACCCGGACATCCCGGTAGAGGCGAGAAATCTCGTATTCATCGGAAAAGCCATTGCCGCCGTAGATTTGCAAAGCTTCGTAGCAAGCTTTGTTGGCCTTTTCCGAGGCGAGAAGTTTGGCTTGGGCAGCCCAGCGTCCAGCGTCGCGACCCGCTTCTCTGGACGCCGCAGCCCGGGTCAACTGTCGACTGGCGGCCAAGTCGGTCGCCATGGTTGCGATCTTGAACTGGATCTCTTGGTGTTTGGCCAGTGGAATTCCAAACTGAATACGATCCTGGGCGTATGCCACCGACAGCTCAAGTGCCCGTTGGTGAATCCCCACTGATTGTGCCGCAATACCCAACCGTGAATGGTCGAGCGTCGCCAATGCAATCTTGAACCCCGCACCCTCCTCGCCCAACCGATAATGATCGGGAATCCGACAGCCGTCGAATCGCAAAGACGCGGTAACCGAAGAACGAAGCCCCATCTTGTGCTCACTGTCAGCCACCGAGAGCCCCGGGACATCAGCCGGTACGATGAAAGCAGTGATCCCCCGATGTTTCGCTTCGGGATCGGTCTTGGCCAGCACTACATAAGCGTGGGCAATACCGGCGTTGGTGATCCAAGCCTTCTCGCCGTCCAGAATCCAATCGTCGCAGTCTCGACGTGCCCGGGTGCGCAATGAAGCGGCGTCACTTCCGGAAGACGGTTCGGTTAAGCCAAAACCACCGAGTTTTCCTTCGCCGGCCACCGGAGTTAAGAACTCATCGCACTGTCGATCGTTACCAAAGGTTTGGATCGGCCAGCAAAACACCGAGTTGGTGACGCTCATGGTCACCGCGATCGATGCCGACGCCCGGGCGATCTCTTCCACTGCGATCACGTAGGACACCGGATCGAACCCGGCACCGCCATGTTTTTCATCCACCAGCATTGCCAAGAGCCCCAACTCGCCCAACTCCGACACCACTTCGGTAGCGAATCGACGCTCTCGGTCGCGCTCTGCTTCATGCGGAATGATGCGTTGGTCTGCGAATCGGCGAAGCTCCTCCCGCAGCAGCTTCTGTTCAGAGTCGAGAGTAAAGGAAGGCCCCGAATTCACGAGCGGTTCAACACCCAGTCGGCGATCACCATCTTTTGTACCTCACTGGTCCCCTCGTAGATCTCAGTAATCCGGGCGTCCCGGAAATAGCGTTCGACGTTGTACTCCCGGGTGTAACCGTAGCCGCCGTGGATCTGCAAAGCACGGCTGGTCACCCGCTGCGCCATCTCGGCGGTGAACAATTTGGCCTGTGCCGCTTCCAGGGTGTAACGCTTGCGATTATCTTTGGTCCAAGCAGCCTTCCAGGTCAGGATACGTCCAGCGTCAATCTCGGTAGACATGTCGGCCAGATAGAACTGGATCGCTTGAAAACTCGAGATCGCGCGACCGAATTGTTCCCGTTCCCCGGCGTAGGAGATCGCCTCCTCGAAGGCGCCCTGGGCGATCCCGACTGCCTGCGCAGCAATGCCGACGCGTCCGCCATCTAGAGTAGACATCGCCACCTTGAAACCATCGCCCTCGCCACCCAGTCGGCGAGACACCGGAACCCGCATGTCGGTGAACGCCAATTCGGTGGTGCCAGAAGCATTGACCCCAAGCTTGTATTCATGAATCCCACGCGAAAACCCCTCGGTACTACAATCCACCACGAACGCAGTGATGCCGCGATGCCCCGCTTCTAAATCCACCGAGGCAAAAACGATCGCCTCATCGGCGTGAGTACCGTTGGTGATAAATACCTTATTGCCGTTCAAGATGTAGTCGTCGCCGTCGCGCACCGCGGTACTTCTGAGCGCTGCGGCGTCGCTCCCCGCACCTGGCTCCGTAAGGGCAAAACAACCGAGCTTTTTGCCCGCTGCCAAAGGAGTCAGAAGCTCCTTTTTTTGCTCTTCGGTGCCGTACTTGTAGATTGGGTCACAGACCAACGAATTGTTGACCGAGAGAATTACTCCGCTGGTAGCACAAATCCGACTGATCTCTTCGATCACTAGACAATAGGAAATGCTGTCCATTCCAGACCCACCGTACTGCTCTGGAATGGCCACACCGGCCAGCCCCATCTCGGCAGCTTGGTCAAAGAAATCACGGGGTAAGACACCGGATTCGTCGATCTCTCGGGCGCGTGGGCGCACCACCGCTTCGGCAAATTCCCGGACGCTCTCTTGCAGCAGTTTTTGCTCTTCGTTGAGTTTGATGTTCATAGGCCTTCCGTGGTCAAACACAGCGCCCTGACGAACGTCAGAAATCAATCGCTGCGAAGACAGATCGTAGCAGACCGTGCGGCCAATTTAGGCGCCCGCATGGCGAGCCAAAATACCTCTATTGAACCGGCAAGCTATCCAGCATCGCGATCGATCCCGTACTGCTGCATCTTCTTGTACAGGTTGGACCTAGGGGTCGAAATCGATTTGGCGGTCTGAGTTACATTCCACTCATACTCGGTGAGTTTTTGCCGTAGATAGGCCTCTTCCGAGAGTTCCCGGAATTCTTTGAGGGTAGCAACGGAATAGAGCCCACCGAGCTGCGCCTGGCCGTTGTGCGATGAGCCTGCGATCGACAAATCCGTCGCCTGAATTACCTCGCCAGGCGAGAGGATCACCAGTCGCTCAACCAAATTCTTGAGTTCACGAACATTACCCGGCCAGGGCATCGCAGTGAGTGAGCTCAGTGCATCAGGTGAGAATCCTGTCTTCGCAGCCCCGTACCGATCGGCAAACAGACGCAGGAAGTAATCCGCGAGTTCGGCGATGTCGCTGCCCCGCTCACGCAAGGGTGGAGTCGAAGCCGGCACCACGTTGAGTCGATAAAACAGATCCTCTCGGAATCCACCGGTCTCAATTTCTTTCTCAAGATCCTTGTTGGTGGCGGCGACCACCCGTACGTCAACCCGGACCACCTGTTCAGTGCCGATCCGCTCTAGCTCTCCACTCTGCAGGACTCGCAGCACCTTGGCCTGGGTGCGTGCTGACATATCGCCCACTTCATCGAGGAAAATGGTGCCGCGATCTGCCGCTACAAACTTCCCTACTTGTTTGCGAATGGCACCGGTGAAGCTGCCCTTTTCATGACCGAACAGTTCCGACTCGATCAACTCCTCCGGAATCGCCGCACAGTTCACCTGCACCATCGGGCGCGCGCGGCGCTTACTCAAACGATGAATCTCCGCTGCCACCAATTCCTTTCCAGTGCCGCTCTCTCCAGTGATCAGAACAGTGGCTTCGGTAGGTGCCGCCCGCTCAATCAATTTACGCAGTTCCTGCATCGGACCCGAGCTGCCGATCATCGGATCCGCGCCTCCGGGACCCCGCCGGACCTCTTGGTTCAAACGCCGGTTCTCGACCGCGTTGCGCAAGCTCAACAAGACTCGCTCGCGCTCCAAAGGCTTCTCGAGGAAATCGAAAGCACCTCTGCGGGTGGCTTCGACCGCGGTGGAGACATCTCCGTGTCCGGTAATCATCATCACCGGCAAGGACTCGCCGGCTTCGTGAATCCTCTGCAGCACTTCCATACCATCAATATCTGGCATCTTAATGTCGAGAAAAACCGCGTCCGGCGGTTGCTTCTTGATCTTAACCAGCGCCTCGTGGCCACCGGCGGCCTCTCGGACTTCGTAGCCCTCGTGCTCCAGAATCATCCGCAGACTGCTGCGGATCCCGTCTTCGTCGTCAACGATCAAGACCGTTGCTAGTTGTCTGTTCTTGCTCATTTTGCCGAGTCTACGACGAGTTCGACTAGGCGGGGGAAAACGCCGAAAGAAACATCAACTTCACCAGCGCACGGACGCACCATGGACTGCGTCCTTGAGTCGTTCGCGCCGTCACTTGGCGAATGAGTCCGAGAGCGTCGACTTGAAATAGTTCCAAGGGCGACCGAGTCTCCTGAGACCTGCGATCTGAAATCTATAAATGCCGGCCTAGCGCACCTTGGGGAAGGCAAACAACGGCGGCCACTCCTGGCCCCCCTGTTGGAAACGACGCACGTATACTTTAAGCCGACTACCCGATACAGATTGGCCAACTACGCGCTCGAAAGCAGCCACCGAGTCAACTGGCTGGCCGTTGACACTGGTGATCACCTGCACCAAGCCTGGAGTCGTGCGTACCCCATCATCGTAGAACGGGCTGTCCGGCGCGACGTCCAGAATCAGTACACCTCGTAAATCATCCGGCAAACCGTGAGCTCGGCTCATCGCAGAATCCATGTCCTGATAGCGGAGTCCCATCCACGACAAACCGTTGGGCTCGACTTCTCCCACCGCTTGTTGAGCATTGATCGCTTCTCGCTCAGCAAGCTGAACCGTGGTTTCGAATTCCTCGCCGCCGCGTACTCCGCGCAGTGACACCTTCACGTCAGGGCCCAAATCGGAGACATAGTCGATGAGCTCTCGGGTCTCACCCAGTTTGCGGCCGTCGACCTCCAACAGAACATCACCGACCAGCAATCCCGCCTGATCAGCCGGAGTCCCGCTGTTGACCTCACTCACCAGAATGCCTGATCCTGGTTCGAGTCCGTACGCTTCCGCAGCCCGGTAGTCCATTTCTCGAATCTGGATACCCAGGTAACCACGCCGCACCCTGCCCTCGTCTCGCAACTGAGGAAGAA
Organism: Phascolosoma agassizii; assembly: GCA_035593235.1. Classification (NCBI taxonomy): domain Eukaryota; kingdom Metazoa; phylum Annelida; class Sipuncula; order Phascolosomatiformes; family Phascolosomatidae; genus Phascolosoma; species Phascolosoma agassizii. The sequence continues at coordinate 97,087 of JAVJHY011782968.1, forward strand.
TTCGCGTCAGGGTGTTGGCCGGAACCGCAAAACCAATGTTCTCAGAGCCGTAGTTGACCGCAGTGTTGATGCCGATCACTTCGCCACGCAGGTTGACCAAGGGGCCACCGGAGTTGCCAAAATTGATCGCCGCGTCAGTCTGAATGTAATTGGAGAACGAAGAATCGCCGATCGGAACTCGACGACCTTTAGCGCTGACCACGCCAACCGTCACAGAGTTCTCCAAGCCACCGGGGCTGCCGATCGCCATCACCCACTCACCGGGTCGAACCCTTGCGGAATCCCCGATCGGTAAAACTGGCAAATTATTGCCGGCATCGATGCGCAGCAAAGCCAAGTCGGTTTCCGGATCAACACCAACCACCTCCGCCTGGTGCTTCCGGTCACCCAGCGCGACTTCAATCTTGTCCGCTCCTTCAACCACATGATTGTTGGTAACGATCAAGCCGCTGGGATCGACAACGAAACCAGAACCGCCTCCATCCCGTCGCCGGTCAGGCTGTCCATCTTCCTGCCGTTCCCGAGGTCGACCAAAAAGATCATTAAAAAAATCCTGAGGAGATGGCCGCTGTTCGTCAGACCAACTTGCGACCGTAACCAGCACCACCGCTGGGGAGACCTGCTCCGCCAACGATGCGAAATCAGGGAAACTGCCCGGAGTGGCCAACGGAGCGGTGATCCTTTGCGGAACCTGAACCCGATCTTGAGTTCGTACTTCGGAGGCTTGAGAAGTGCTGAAGCCACCGCCGAAGATCAGGGCAAGGCAAACGAACGCCAAGAGCCCAGAGAAGATCGCAAACGGTCGATGTTGTGGTTGAGTCTTTAACATGAATATCTTGTCCTTGCTCTCGCTGATAAAACGCTGCCGGTCCGCCCGATCGTCACAAAACGTACAGGGCGCCTCTCTTGGATATCTGGTAGCAAGCGTCATGCCTGCCAAACCACTGACCAAAAGAGTTACGAATTGCTAGCGGGATAGCTAGCCATTTGCTTGCGATCCAGCCTTTCGTCCCCTTATACTCCGTCCTGCGTGGTGAGGTTTGGGGAGTGGGCGGGAGCCCACCCCTTTTTTTTGGCTTCAGAAATCGCAACGAGAAGGTTAATAGGAAACATATTTGACTCGAAAAATGCCCGGTCTACCACCTGACCTACGCCAAGAACTAGAGCTCGCAGTTATAGACTGCGGATGTGATCTGGTCCAGCTGGATTACCAGGGAAACCTGTTGCAGGTGATGATCGAAAACCCAGAGGAAACCACGGTTTCCGACTGCGAGCGCGTCTCGAGGCGAATTTCACCGATTCTCGATGTCCATGAATTTGGCACCCGAAAATACCTGTTGGAAGTCACCTCCCCTGGGCTCGACCGACCGCTTTTTGGCCCAAAGGACTACCAACGTTTTGCTGGGCGCACGGTCAAGGTGCAATGGCAAGACGAAGAAGGCAAAAGGACTGACACCGGCGTTTTGTCGGACTTCCATGCCCAGCGCGATGAGGCGCTGCGCTTGGTTGACGAGCAAGACCATCTGCTAAGAATTCCTATCAACGCAGTCCTCAACGCTAGATTAGAAATCGAACTGTAGGAGTACGACTGATGGCAACCGCACAAACGCCGAGCATCAATTTTCGCGAAGTATTGCGTCAAGTTGCGTTTGAAAAAGACATCGACCTGGATCACTGGGTCTCGGCTCTGGAAGACGCCATGGCGTCAGCCGCCAAAAAACAACATCGCATCAAAGAGCCGGTCCGCGCGACTCTCGACCCGGACACCGGCGAATTCGAAGCGTTCATCGTGCGACAAGTGGTTGAAGAGGTTGAAGACCCCTTTGCCGAATGGACTTTGGAGGAAGCTCAGGAACACGACCCAGATGCCGAGATCGGGGTCAATATCGAGATTCAGATTTCCACCGAAGGACTGGGGCGGATCGCCGCGCAATCCGCCAAGCAGGTGCTGTTTCAGCGTATCCGTGAGGCCGAGCGCGAGAAGATCCATGACGAGTATATCGACCGTGTCGGAGAAGTTCTAACCGGCACCGTGAAACGCTTTGATCGCGGCGAAGTTATCGTCGATCTGGGACGGGTCGAAGCCGCTGTACCCCGCTCTGAGCAATCTCGTTTTGAACGCTATAACCCAGGGGAGCGAATTCGCGCGGTGTTGATCGACGTTCACACCAAGCCCAAGGGGGCTCAAGTGGTGCTCTCACGGACTGACCCGCGATTGCTCACCAAGTTCTTTGAGATGGAGGTGCCGGAGATTTATGACGGCACGGTCCAGATCAAAGCGGCCGTCCGCGCTCCTGGCGAACGCGCCAAAGTGGCAGTTGTTAGCCGCGAGCGGGATGTCGATCCGGTCGGCGCCTGCGTCGGTATGAAAGGTTCTCGAGTGCAAGCGATCATTCGCGAACTGAGAGGGGAAAAGATCGACATCATCGAGTGGAGTGATGACTTGGTAACTCTTGCCCAAGCGGCACTGGCTCCGGCCAGGATTACTCGGGTCTCGGTTACCCATCACGAGGATGGCCCTCACCTCGATGTGATCGTTGAAGACGAGCAGTTGTCTTTGGCAATCGGTCGGCGCGGACAGAATGTCCGGCTAGCCTCTGAACTGCTGAGAGCGCGAATCGACATTAAGAGTGAAAGCGACGTCAAGGACGAGGTCACCGACGCTCTCGCCAAGATGCTGCAAACTGCCATGGCGGAAGAGGAGGCCAAGGACGAGGTCGTTGCCGAGTTCAGCCTTACTGATATCCCTGGGGTCGGCGCCAAAACCGCCGAAGCCCTGGAAAAGGGCGACTACGCATCGGCGGCTGACTTTGCCAGTGCTTCCGCCGAAGACTTGGTGGCTATTGATGGCGTCGGGCCAGCCCTGGCAGAAAAAATCGTTGCTTGGGCGCAGGAGCAAGGAAGTGCCGAGGCAGTCTCCTTCCCGGGGGTTGGCAGCAGCACCGCTCCCCCGGCGATGGCGGACCAAGACTTCATGGCGGCTTTGAACCGTGCGTTTGAAGAGTCGGCGGGCGGAGAAGAGGAAGAGTAGCCAGACGTGCGTAAGGCAATAAAAAGAGCCATACCGCAAAGCGGAAGGACGTAATGGGAAAGATTCCGGTCAAACAACTAGCACAGGCGATGGGCCTTTCTGAGCAGGACCTGCTGTTCAAACTCAAGGGGATTGGGGTCCTGGTCAACGAGAAAGATCCGCACATCGACTCGGAAGCGGTGCAAGCACTGCTCGAGGGCAAGCAGGTCTCTCAGCAGCCACGTGACGTCATCCTTCGTGATGCGGCGGCCTCCAAACACATTCCTCCACCGAAACCCAAAGTGGTGCGACGGATGCCGACGATGCCGCAACGTCCGCAACGACGCCGGCCCGCTATCGTGCAAAAGGCTAACACCCAGATCAAGACCATCCCCACGACCCGGCCAGCAACTCCACCGCCAACCGCTGCTCCAGTCGCCCCGGCGCCTGCAGCCCCGGTCAGCGAGGAAAAAACTGCGGTTAAAGCCCAACAGCCAGGCGCCACCGCCGCCACGCCAGCACCGACGCAACCGGTCGAGGTGGTAGAGACCAAAGCCCGCCGGCGCAAGAAGCAGTCCTCTTCCGCCGGTCTGGCGGTCAACCCCCCGGTAACACCGATACCGCTATCTGAAGCGATGACCGTGCGCGACCTCGCCGAAGACCTCGGAGTGCGCGCCAAAGATCTGCTATCCCATTTCCTCGGACAAGGTTTGATGATGACCATCAACCAAACCTTGGACATAGAAATCGCTGTGGAAATCCTGGATGGCCTGGAACTCGAGTACGAACAGTTAACCTTCGAGGAATCCGTCCAGCGCGATGAACAGGCGATCGACGGAGATACCGAGGCTGATTTGGTACTCCGCGCTCCGGTGATCACCATCATGGGTCATGTCGACCATGGAAAGACCACACTGTTGGACGGTATTCGTTCCTCCAAGGTGGTCGAAGGCGAGCACGGCGGCATCACCCAACACATTGGCGCCTACCAGATTGAGTACAACGGTAAGAAGCTGGTATTCCTAGACACTCCGGGCCATGAAGCGTTCACCCGCATGCGTGCTCGTGGCGCCCAGGCTACCGACATCGTGGTGTTGGTGGTGGCGGCCGACGACGGCGTCATGCCGCAGACCAAAGAAGCCATCGATCACGCCCAGGCAGCCGGAGTGCCGATCGTCGTGGCGATGAACAAAATTGACAAAAACAACGCCAATCCGGATCGCCTCAAGCAAGGCCTGTCAGAGAACGGGCTGGTGGTCGAAGACTGGGGCGGTGACATCGTCTGTGTGCCGATGTCGGCGGTCAAACGCGAAGGCATCGACGAGTTGCTGGAGATCTTGGTGCTGACGGCCGATCTCTTGGAGCTCAAGGCCAACCCGGACAAGCAAGCCCAGGGCGTGGTTCTCGAAGCGCGCAAGGAAACCGGGCGCGGCAACGTGGCCACCGTCTTAGTGCAGGAAGGCACGCTCAACACCTCGGACATCTTTGTCGCTGGCGCCATTTGGGGTCGAGTGCGCTCGATGACCAACGATATAGGGAAACGCATCAAGCATGCCGAACCGGCAACACCGGTTGAGGTGACTGGATTCAGCGGCTTGCCGGAGGCCGGAGATACCTTCCAAGTGGTCACCGATGAGGCGCAGGCGCGCAGCATCGTCGAATTCCGCCAGCAAGAGCAACGCGAGCGCCAGTTGGGTGCGGGTGAGGGTAAGACCTCGCTGGACCAACTGTTTGCGCGTATGCAGGCCGGGGTGGTTCAGGAACTGCCGGTGATCATCAAAGCCGACGTACGCGGTTCAGCGGAGGTCTTGGCCGACACCATCGCCAAACTTTCAACCGACAAGGTTCAGGTGAAGACCATCAGCTCTGGTATTGGCGCGATCACAACCAATGACGTGCTCCTGGCGTCCGCGTCCAACGCAATCATCATCGGCTTCAATGTCCGACCCGAGAAAAACGCTCGCGATCTGGCAGAGCAAGAAGAGGTCGAGATTCGCCAGCATCGTGTGATTTACGAACTGACCGATGAAATCAAGAACGCCATGCTCGGCATTCTGCCGCCGACGTTCGAGGAAAAACTCCTCGGCCAGGCGGAGATTCGCGAGCTGTTCAAGGTGCCCAAAGTCGGGCAGGTGGCGGGTTGTCATGTGACCGAAGGAACCATCACCCGCAAAGCTGGGGTGCGCCTACTGCGTGACAACGTGGTGATCCATGAGGGCAAGATTGGCGCTTTGAGGCGCTTCAAAGACGACGCCTCGGAAGTCAGAGCTGGCTTCGACTGTGGTATCCGCTTGGAGTCCTACCAAGACTTCAAACCTGGTGACATCATCGAGGCCTTCGTCCAAGAAGAGATCGCTCCGACGCTTTAGTCTTCGAGTGGTGGCTGGTTCTGTTTGATGAAGGTGCCTGTGGACCAGACCATTCTGACCTCAATAACTGCTCGCGGGGTCTCTGTCGCCACGCCCAAGCCCGAATATTCCGCCAAGGTCAACACAGCAGCCCCCTCTACTCCGCGAAACCGTGCTACCCGAAACCCTTACGACCAAATGTCACTGATTTGACCGTACTAGCCAAATACCGAAATCCAATCCTCTGGAATCGCCGTGAGTCGTAGACAACTTCGAGTTGAAGACTTGTTGCGCAGTGAGATCTCGGCGATTCTGCGCACCGAAGTCGCAGATCCTCGCGCCCGTCTGGCCAGTGTCAGCCGTGTCCACGTCAGCGCTGACCTCGGCAGAGCCGAGGTTTTCGTGTCGGTTTTGAGTGCTGTCGATGGCGATACGCTTGAACCTGCGCTGCAACACGCCGCCGGTTTCATTCGCAAACGGTTGTCCACTCGGCTCAAGTCGATGAAGCGAATCCCGCTTCTGGTGTTCCACGCCGATCATGGTGCCGAGCACAGTCAGCACATCGAAGAACTGTTGCAAGAGATGAAGCATGAGCCTTCCGATCCCTGAACAACTAGCCCACCGCTTGCTTGAGGCTCAGCAAGTCTTGATCACTAGCCATCGCAACCCAGACGGGGACGCTTTGGGTTCTTCTTTGGCGTTGCAGCAGATCTTGACGGCGCAGAACATCGCGTCGACGGTTTGGCTGCGCGATCCGGTTCCCGCCAATCTCTCCACCTTGCCTGGATGTGAACGGGTCCACAGCGGCGAACGACCTCCCAAGGCCAGCTTCGACCTCGCGGTCGTTTTGGAGTGCCCAACTCCAGACCGTACCGGGATCGAGGACTTTCTAGTGCAACTACCGGTGATCAACATCGATCATCATCTGGGTAATAGTGAATATGGGATCGAGAACTGGATCGACCCCTCCGCACCTTCGGTCGGTTGTTTGGTTTTCCGCCTGGCTAGTTCACTTCCCCACCCAGCTGGTGAAGACGCTTGGAACCTTCTGCTGGTCACTCTTTATACCGACACCGGCGGTTTTCGCTACGCCAATGCAAGCGAACAGGCATTTTCGGTCGCCGGCTCGCTGGTAGAAATGGGCGCTAATCCAGAGATGGTTTCGGGCTGGATTTATGAAAACCGGACCGCTTCCTCAGTTCGCCTCTTGGCGCACGCTTTGGAGACGCTGCAGATCCACCAGCAAGGGCGGCTGGCGACCTTACTGGTTAGCCAATCGATGCTGGACGGTTCGGCTCCTGGCGACACCGAGGGAATTGTCGACCACGCGCGATCGATCGCGGGCGTCGAAACAGCAGCCCTGCTCAAAGAGGTCGACGACTCCGGCATCAAAGTATCGTTGCGCAGCAAAGGGCGCATCAGCGTCGAGCCGGTTGCACGTGCTCAAGGCGGCGGAGGCCATGACAAGGCCGCCGGCTTTGAGCTCGCCACCCAAGATCTCGAAGGCGCTCGCCGTCTGGTGGTTAAACTTCTGAAGAAGGCGCTGGAGGGGAGTTCGTAGTGTTAGACGGACTACTACTGATTGACAAGACCGGTGACTGTACTTCGCACGACGTGGTGCAACGAGCCCGCCGTGCGATGGGGCAAAAAAGGATTGGCCACTGTGGCACCCTTGACCCAACCGCCACTGGCCTCTTAGTCCTCACGCTGGGCAAAGCGACCCGGCTCACTCGATTCCTAATTCGGGCCCCCAAGGTCTACACCGGATCGGTCCAGTTCGGACAGACCACCGACACTTGGGACGCAGCGGGAGAGATTGTCGAAGAGCGCCCCACCGACGGCCTCTCGATGCCACAGATCGAACAGGTCATGGCTGGATTTGTCGGCGACTACGAGCACCTAACCCCCGCCTACAGTGCCAAGAAATCCGGCGGAGTCAAACGCTACGAGATGGCGCGGCGCGGTGAAGAGGTACCCAAAGAGCGGAAAACGGTCAGTATCTATGCGTTTGAAGCCACCAGCCCACTACGGCCAGAGCAGCAATTTGACTTTCGCCTGGCGTGCGGCTCCGGGACCTACGCTCGCAGCTTGGCCTATGAACTCGGGGAAGGCGTTGGCTGCGGTGCTCACCTGTCTGCTCTGCGGCGCACTGAGGTCGGAAACTTTTCGATCGAGGATGCAGCGACTGTCAGCGACCTGGAACAAGAAGCACCCATCGAAGCGGCGGTCGCCCAACCGGGTTGGATTCCTTTCGATCAAATCAGCCTACCGTTTGCCGCAGCTGGTCTGGACGGCCAACAAGAGCGGCGTATCTTGCACGGTCAAACGGTATTGCTGCCTGGGCTGGACGCCGCGGCTGGCGACTGGATTCGGCTGGCAAACCGTCGCCAACAGTTCATTGCGGTTGGTGCGGTAGTCGAGCTGATCGGGGCTAAAGGCTTAGCGGTTGTCCAGCCGAAAATTGTTTTTGCCTAGAGAAATTCTTGTGCCAGCAAGTGCCATCACCTTATCCGTTGGGTTGGGAACTTTCGAGCACAAGTTGACTGCTCAGTAATGCCGTTTCGTGATAAATTTGTTGGTTGAAGATAAGGGTTTGAAGGAGAAAGGTTTGTCGACAAAAGCACAAGTCGTAGAAGACTACAGAACACATGAGAATGACTCTGGATCCACCGAGGTCCAGGTTGCCTTGCTCACGCAACGTATTCAACATCTCACAGAGCATTTTAAGGTCCACAAAAAGGATCATCATGGCCGTCGCGGCCTGTTGATCATGGTTGGACGCCGCCGCCGCCTGCTGGATTATCTAAAGCGGAAGGATCTCGCCCGTTACCGGACGTTGATCGAGCGGCTAGGCCTACGCAAGTAAACCGCTAGCTCGCCATTTCGAGACCGCGTTTGCGTCGGCCCAGAAGCCGGATCAATATCGGTGCGGAAACTGGTGGCGAGTTCTGCAGAAGTATGAAGATAAAAAAGGAATAAATATGCATCAGAAACAAGAAATTCAATTTGGGGACTCTCCCCTTATTTTGGAAACCGGCAAGATTGCCAAGCAAGCCGATGGAGCGATCATCTCCCAATGGGGAGACACCGTTGTTTTGACCACCGCCTGTCGCAAAGTTAGCGACACGCCGCGTCCCTTTCTGCCCTTGACCGTCGACTACCGCGAAGGCAGTTCTGCCGGCGGCAAGATTCCCGGGGGCTTCTTTAAGCGCGAGGGACGCCCAACGGAGAAAGAAATCATCACCTGCCGCATGACGGACCGGCCTCTGCGTCCGCTGTTTCCCACCGGCTACTTCGACGAAACCCAGATCGTTTCCTTCGTCTTGTCGGCCGATGGCGAACATGACCCTGACACCATGGCGATCAATGGCGCCTCGGCGGCTCTCGCGGTTTCCAATATCCCCTTTTACAACCCAATCGGAGCGATGCGGGTGGGCTTGGTCAATGATGAGTTGATCTTCAACCCGGTCAATAGTCAGCGTGACATCTCCGATCTCGACCTGATAGTAGTCGGCACCGAAGACGCCATCGTCATGGTAGAAGCGGCGGCTAATCAGTTGCCCGAGAGCTTGATCCTGGACGCCATCTTTCAGGCCCACGAACGGCTGCAGGATATCGTCCGTGCGCAACACGAAATGTATCGTGCGGGTGGATTCTCCAAACCAACCTGGGACGATCCACAAGCCAACCCAGAGCTACTGCAAAAAATGCGTAGTGAACTTAAGCCCCAACTCGCGGACGCACTACGGGTTCGTGGCAAGGGCAATCAAGGCGCTGCAGTCAAAGCCATTGTCCCTGCCTATTTGAATGAACTGACCGGCGGTGACGATGACCGCAAACGTGAAGCCGAGGGCTTGGTCTACGAGATCGAGAACGAGATCCTGCGCGAAGAGGTTCTAGGCCAAGGAGTTCGCCTCGATGGCCGCGCAACCGATGAAGTGCGAGACATCAGCATCGAGGTTGGACTGCTACCCCGCGCCCATGGTTCAGCACTGTTCACTCGTGGCGAGACCCAAGCTCTGGTGACCTCGACACTCGGCACCCGCCGCGACGCGCAGATCGTCGAAGAGTATGAAGGCGAGAGCGTGCAGAAATTCCTGCTCCATTACAACTTTCCTCCATTCTCGGTCGGCGAGGTTCGCTTCCTACGCGGCCCGGGGCGACGGGAGATCGGCCATGGTGTCTTAGCTCGCCGTTCGCTGCTACCGGTACTTCCCCACGAAGACGACTTCGCCTACACCGTGCGCATCGTGTCCGACATCATGGAGTCCAACGGCTCTTCGTCGATGGCCACAGTGTGCGGCGCTTCTTTGGCTTTATTTGACGCTGGCATTCCAATGCTGGCTCCGGTCGCCGGTGTCGCCATGGGGCTGATCAAAGACGGTGATAACTTCGCCGTTCTAACCGATATTGCCGGTCAAGAAGACCACCACGGAGACATGGACTTCAAGGTCGCCGGAACCCGAGACGGGATCACCGCTCTGCAGATGGACATCAAGATCACCGGTATCAGCAAGGAAATCCTTGACACCGCACTGACGCAGGCCAAAGCCGGCCGACTGCACATTCTCGACAAGATGCACGAGGTGCTCGGAGAGCCACGCACCGACATCGCCGAGCACGCACCGCGCATTTACACCATGATGATTTCGAAGGACAAGATCCGCGACGTCATCGGTCCGGGCGGCAAGACCATTCGCTCGATCACCGCAGAGACCGGTGCACAAATCGAGATTGAAGACGACGGCAAAGTCACCATTGCAGCTCCTGACGAGCTCTCCTACAGCAGGGCTCAGTCGATCATCGAGTCTCTCACCGAGGTTCCCGAAGTCGGCAAGGTCTACACCGGACAGGTCAAGCGGGTTGAAGCTTATGGCGCTTTCGTCGGCATCATCCCAGGTACCGACGGTCTGCTGCACATCAGCGAGATCGACCACGGACACGTCAAAGAGGTCTCCGATGTTCTCAAAGAGGGCGACGAGATCGAAGTTAAGGTGATCCAGGTCGATGAGAACAATCGCATTCGCTTGTCGCGCAAGGCGCTTCTTCCCCGTTCGGAAGGGATGGAAGACGATCGCAGTGGCGGTGACAGAGACCGAGGCAGTGACCGGGGTGGTCGTGGAGGCGATGATCGAGGTGGTCGTGGTGGTTACCGCGGAGGCGGAGGAGACCGCAACTAGGTGGCGGTCGAGCGCTCAACCCTACTCGGCTACCTCGATCAACGACTGCAAGCCGTTGGCTGGCCGGACTACGGCCCCAACGGACTGCAAGTCGAGGGAGCAGACTTCATCGAGCGAGTCGCTCTAGGTGTTTCCGCTTGTCGAGACCTGTTCAAGCAAGCCACTGAATGGCGAGCGCAAGCGGTCTTGGTCCATCACGGGATTTTTTGGAACGCTGTGGCCCCGGTACTCACCGGGGTGCAGCACGGTCGGGTCAAGCAACTCTTGGCCGCCGACCTCAACCTGCTCGCTTATCATCTGCCGCTCGACGCTCATCCAGAAATCGGCAACAACGCTATCGCCGTGCAACGCTTTGGCTTGGTTGACATCGAACCTTTCGGTGAACACAACGGACGCACTATTGGCTTTTGTGGACGGTTCCCTGAACCACTCGCTCCGCATACCTTGGCCGAACTGTGCGCCACCGTATTCGACCAAACACCCATGACCTTTCTAGACGGTCCGGACTCGGTTCAAACCTTGGGGATCGTCTCTGGAGCCGCCCAGACCGAGTTCCATCAGGCAATCGCTCAGGGCCTCGACGCCTTTATCACCGGCGAGGCTTCAGAATGGGTGATGAACTGGGCCAGAGAATCCCAGACCCACTACTTGGCCGCAGGCCACTACGCGACCGAGCGCTTGGGGATTCAGGCGCTGGGTGAAGAGCTGGAGAGGGAGTTCGATCTGGAGGTCCGCTTCTTCGACGTCCCTAATTCAGTGTAGGGGACACAAACAAAGTATTGTGTCCCCATCTTGTTCGCAAACCTAACGAACCACGGAGCCATTGGGAACGCCCTCTTCCACCCGCAAGACCCTCGGCGAGCCGTCGGCGTCGACCGCCGCCAAGACCATGCCCTGGGATTCGACGCCCATCAGTTTGGCGGGTTTGAGGTTGGCAACAACCGTGATTTTCCAACCGAGCAGTTCTTCAGGTTGGTAGACCTGAGCAACTCCAGCGACCACGGTACGGGGTTGTTCTTCACCTAAATCAACGGTGAGTTTGAGCAGTTTGTCCGCTTTGGGAATCGCTTCCGCTGCGGTTACGGTGCCAACGCGAAGTTGTACTTTGCCGAAATCTTCAATGCCAATCATGCCATCGTCTCCATCGTCTCGAGCCGTTTCAGCCTCGAGGCTGTCAGCAGCCAAATATTGTTCTTTGTCGATACGCGGAAACAGCCCATCGACCTTGGCGATTTTTCGTCCGGTGGGCAATCCACCCCACGACAGGTCGGCGAAACCGGTCACCGCTTCCGTGACCCCCAATGAAGCAAGAATCTGCGGCGCGGTCTCCGGAAGGATCGGCACCAACGCACTGGCAACAATGCGCAGCGACTCCATCGCGTTCCACACCACCCTGGAGACTCGTTCGCTGGCACCTTCTTCTTTGATCAGTTTCCACGGCTCGCGCTCCACCAGATACTGATTGGCCGCCGACAGCAGCTTCCACAACTCGCGCAGTGCGGTCTGAAAAGCGAATTCGTCCATCGCAGCACGGTACCCAGCCACCGACTCCGCAGCGATCGCCATCAACGGATTATTGTCGCAGGAATGAGGTGGCGTTTCGCCGTCGAACAGCTTGCGGCTCAAGGTCACCAACCGACTCAAGGTATTGCCTAGATCGTTGGCCAAGTCGCTATTGAAGCGATCTACAAAAGCTTCATCAGAAAAATTGGCGTCCTGCCCAAAGACCATTTCGCGCAACAAGAAATAGCGTAGAGCATCGCTACCGAAGGTCTTCACCAACGGCGCGGGGCGGGCGATGTTGCCGACAGATTTGGACATCTTGCGGGTGTCGCGCAGCCACCAGCCATGCGCCCAGACCGTGGTGGGCAACGGTAATCCTGCCGACAATAGAAATGCCGGCCAGTAGACCGCGTGGAAACGAAGAATGTCCTTGCCCACTAACTGCACCTGCTCGGCCCCTTCAGCCTGCCAGAACTCTTGATAGAGATCGTCACCCTCGGTGCCCATTCCCAATGCGGTGATGTAGTTGGACAGCGCGTCCAACCAGACATAGACCGTGTGCCCGGGATAGCCGGGGAATGGAATCCCCCAGTCCACACTGGTGCGTGAAACGGAGAGATCGCGCAGCCCGGATTCAATAAAACTGCGTACCTCGTTGCGCCGCGTCGGAGGCTGTACTGCCTCAGGATTGTTGTCCAACCAGTCCAACAAGGGTTGCTGGTACTTGGACAGTCGAAAGAAAACGTTTTCTTCCGACTTCCACTCGGCTTCGGAGTCATGAACTGGACAGCGGTTGTCGGGTTGGGACAGTTCCTTGTCGGTGTAGAAGGTCTCGCAGCCGGTGCAATACCAGCCCTCGTGCCGATCCAAATAAAGATCTCCGGCCTGTTCGATTCGACCGATCAGCGCTTCGACTCCACAGCGATGGCGTGTTTCAGAGGTGCGAATGAAGTCGTCGTGGGAGATACCCAACTGCTCCCAGGTCCGGTGATAGACATCGACCACCCGGTCGGCGAGCTGCAACGGGGTCACCCCTTGCTCTTCTGCAGCGCGCTCAATCTTCTGGCCGTGCTCGTCGGTACCGGTCAGGAAATAGACACTCTCCCCCACCAGCCTGCGGTATCGAGCCACAGTATCCGCCACCAAGGTGGTGTAGTAGTGGCCCACATGAGGCACGTCATTGACGTAATAGATCGGTGTGGTGATGTAGAAACGCTGAGCTGGCATGGTTGAATTGTGAGAGGTCGGTAGTGCGCCGATTCGGTGCCGCAACTCCGTATTGCAGCGCAAGTTTACCAGTTCAACTACAGTGCAAGTGACGCTCAGAATCCTAGATAGGTCTATTGCAGTTCCTGATCCTCACCGTTGTGTCGCAACCGATTCAAAGCTAAGACCTCAGTGGTCTGGAAGCGATAGCTAGCACCGCAGTATTCGCACTGGGCGGTGACCTCGTCGGTCTGGGCTAGGTGACGCAAATCTTCCTTGGGCAGACTTTGCAGTCGTTGCAGCAAGCTGATGCGATTGCATCCACAGCGGTATTCCAAGACGTCTTGCTCTCGCGCCGAACTGTCTAACCCAGCCAGGACTCGTTGCAGCGCCCCTTCGAGCCCATGCTCCTGGAGATCTACGCTCCAAGAACCCGCCTTTTCCAAATTGCGCTCCAAAGCTCGCACCACAGAATCCGGGGTACCCGGGAGGGCCTCGACCAGATAGCCTCCCGCCGAGGCGATCCCCTCGCGGGTTAGGAATTCGCCAACCGCCAGTACCGAGCGGGTCTGCTCACTTTGCAGAAGGTAGTGAGCGATGTCCGAACCGATTTCCCCGGTGACCAGTTCTGAATGACTGTTGAAGGTTCCCCTCTTTCCCTCGCGAGTCACTTCCAAGACGCCGGAACCCACCGCCTCCTGCAGCCGCTGCCCCTGCTCTCCAAAATGGGCATTAGGGACTCCAGGGTTCCCCACCCGACCCCGAAATCGTTGCTGCGAAATCTCTGCGCTCACCCCGCCCAACGGACCATCACCGCGCACTCGCAGTTCCAGTCGCTCTGGGGTTTTTAGCGCGTGCCGGTAGAGCAGAGCGACTCCGCCCAGAGCCCTACCGAGCGCAGTGGTCGCCACTGGCCCCAGGTCCCGCAAAGATCTGGCGACGCCCAGAGGGCCGCTGACATCAACTGCCACCCATCGCAGCCACTCCTCACCGGCCATCCCGGCGAGCAGAGTTCCTTGTTCTATTGTCTCGTCCATCACCATCCCTCTTATGGATTCTGCTTACAAAGCCATGCTTACGAAATCCGCCCCGCTTACAAGAACTCCATCTACCGAATTAGCAACCTAATCTTAGGTGGACCCAGCCCACCTACAGTTGGCCCAACAGCAACCCCAGTTCTGCCATGCGATGGGCATACCCTAGCTCGTTGTCGTAGAACGCCGACAGCTTCACCAAGGTGTTGCCGTCGGTAGGTACCGCCAACACCTGATCCGAGATCATCGCTGAATAGGGCTCACCGACGCAGTCTCTGGAGCATTGGTACTCAGAACCAAAGGTAGCGATGGTGCCCATTTCGGTGGAAGCGTTGATCTGGGCAACGTTGTCGCGTACCGCTTCGACCAATTTCCGTTGGCTGTGCTCGCCAGCTAAGAGGAACACGGCTTCGACCACGCTGCCAGTGTCGGTGGGAACTCGCAACGCGGTGCCATTCAGCTTGCCAGCTAGGTGCGGCAATACCTTGCCCACCGCCTTGGCTGCTCCAGTAGTGGTTGGAATGATGTTGTTCAGTGCACCCCGGCGTTTGGCTCCACCAAAAGAATCAACCACACTCTGACTGGCGGTCACCGCGTGGGTGGTGGTCATCAGCCCGGCCACGACTTCAAACGAAAGGTCCAATGCTTTGGCCATCGGTGCCAGACAGTTGGTTGTACAACTGGCGTTGGACACCAACCGATCTTCGCCCGTGAGAATTTGATGATTGACTCCCAGGACCACGGTCTTGGTGTCGTCTTTGGTCGGAGCCGAAATCGCCACTTTGCCTGCGCCCGCCTCAAGATGTGCCGCTGCCTTCTCCGAGGTCAAATAATGGCCGGTGCACTCCAACACCACATCGACGCCTTGGTCACCCCAGGGGATTTCACTGGCGTCACGACAAGCATGGACTTGAACCTCTTGACCGCCGAGACGCAGCAGATCTGAGGCGGCGATTTCCACCGGCACCGGAAACCGCCCATAGACCGAATCTCGATGCAGTGCTGCCGCCAGATCCTCGACCGGAACAATGTCATTGGCCGCGACAAATTCGATCCGATCAGCGAGTTCACTAACCACCACCCGCGCGATTCCCTGTCCCATGCGTCCCAAGCCGTTCAAGCCAATTTTTAACCGTGCCATTTGCTGCTCCCTGGTTGATCCGGATTTGCTTCAGCTCTCTTACAGCCGCAATCCAGGAACGCGAGACGCTAGCATGAGAGACCAGACCTCAAGGCATTTTTTCGCCTTCTCGCGGAAAGACTCCCTCCTGCGAAGACTGCCAACTAAGCCGAGGGCCACGGCCCTTTGCTGCGCATCGACCACCAACGACCGGAGGCCCCCAGAATCAAGTGATCAATCAAATGTACACCAAGGGGCTCTCCGGCCTCCAACATTCGAGTGGTAAAGGCAACGTCTTCGGTACTGGGTCGAGGATCCCCACTGGGATGAGTGTGAAACAGGATGCAGTTCCCCGCTCCGTTGAGCAGCGCCTGACGCAAGATGGGCCTTGGCTCGACCGCCGCTCTGGTCAGCGTGCCACGAAACAGACACTCGGTGCCCAGCAACCGATGACGACTATCTAAATACACCACGCCCATGGTCTCCTGATCTCGGTCGAGGAAGGACATACGCAAATAGTCGGCAACTGCTTCAGGATCGGCAAGAGGGGTACGTTCGGGAAGTCTCATCGCTGCCCAGCGTCGTCCCAGCTCAAGCGCCGCCATCAACGTCGCCTGCTTGGCATCTCCCAGGCCGGATCGTTTCCAGGAAACTCGCGAGGTGGCAGCCAATCCACCGATACCACCGACGTCGCTCAGCAGTTCACGGGCCAAATTCATTACCGACTTGCCGCGCGTGCCGGTGCGCAGTAGCACGGCGACCAACTCGGCGTCCGAGATTCCCTGACCACCTCCACTCAGCAATCGCTCTCGAGGTCTCTCATCGATCGGCAGGTCTCGTACGAGGAGCTGGGGGCTTGTTGCGCTGTGATAAGAACCGGCAGTCATGTTGGAAGAGACGCAGTCAGAGTCGGAACCCTTGCAGTCAAATCCACAGGTTGAGACCAAGAAGCAGAGGAATTGGCTGCGGACCGCTCTAACCGGCTCGCAGGAGGACTTCACCAAAGGCAATCTCAACCGCGCGGTATTCCTGCTGGCGATACCAATGATGGTGGAAATGGCCGGCGAGTCACTGTTTGCCGTGGTCGACGCTTACTTTGTGACCCGCCTCGGGGCTTCTGCGCTCTCGACCGTCGGGCTTACCGAATCTCTGCTCTACATCATCTACTCGATCGCGGTTGGACTGGCGATGGCAACGACCGCTTTGGTTGCCCGACGGATCGGCGCGGGGGAATCGCGGCGAGCCTCGCGAGCCGCAGCACAGAGTATCGGCGTCGGAGTCGCGCTGGCGGGGATTCTTGGGGTAGTCGGCATTATCGCCGCACCACAACTCTTGAATCTGTTGGGGGCCAGCGAGCAGATTGTCAACGTAGGCTCCGGCTACACCCGCATCATGCTCGGCGGCATGGTGACCGTGATGCTGCTGTTCTTGATTAACGCAGCATTTCGCGGAGCGGGCGATGCCACGATCGCCATGAAGGCCCTGTGGATTGCCAATATTGCCAACATTATCCTCGATCCCTGTCTCATATTCGGTTGGGGACCGTTCCCCGAACTAGGGCTAACAGGAGCAGCGATTGCCACCACCACCGGCAGAGGTCTCGGCGTTGCCTATCAACTGACGAAGTTGCTGGGCAAGAGTGGTCGCCTGCGCCCACTGCTGGCCGACTTTCTACCGCGCTGGGACGTGGTTGGGAATCTGCTGCGGGTCGCCTCCGGCGGAATCAGTCAGAACCTGATCGCGACCTCCAGTTGGATCTTTCTGATTCGCATCATGACCCGCTCCGGCGAAGACGCACTCGGCGGCTACGTGCTGGCGATTCGTATCGTCATCTTTGCTTTGCTGCCCGCGTGGGGGTTGGCCAACGCCGCCGCGACCCTCGTCGGGCAAAACCTCGGTGCCAAGCAACCTCAGCGAGCCGAGCGTTCTGTGTGGCGTGCTGGAACCTTCAACATGATCTTTCTGGGTCTGGTGAGCTTAGTGTTCTTTCTGCGACCGGAGTGGGTGGTCGGTATCTTTGATCCACCCCAAGCTGTGGCGACCTATGCTGCCCATTGCCTGCGGGTGCTGGCATACGGTTATGTGTTCTACGCCTGGGAGATGGTGCTGGTGCAAGCGTTCAATGGCGCCGGCGATACCGCCACCCCAACCTGGATCAATCTGGGTTGTTTCTGGTGCTTCCAGATCCCCCTAGCCTACTACCTGGCGGTGGTCAGCGATTGGGGCCCGGCAGGCGTATTCTGGGCAATTACGGTCTCTTACGCACTCTCGACCTTGGTGGCGATGACCCTGTTCCAGCGCGGAAGTTGGAAGACCAAGGTTGTCTAGAGCTAGCGCCTAGGGGGTCCAAGTGGGGATCCGACCCGGCGTCCAAGGTGCGCCAGCGGCCTCCATCCCGGCCTCAAGCTGCGGTAGATCATCGACTGCCAGGGTACGAATCTCGGCCAGAACTGCTGGAAATGCTTGGGCGACAATCTCGTAGCCGCGCCGTTGGGTGGTGGTGGGCGCAGAGCTGGTGGTCCAAAGCCCGGACACTACCTGTTCCAACCGCGCCTGGATCGAAGGGGCGGTAGGCTCGTAACGCGCAGAAACGCTGGAGTCCCCTGTCAAGCTGACCTTGAGCTGATCAATACGGCTCTCGATCTGTTCGATTTGCTCCAACCAGGGTGCCGACGCTTGAGGAATGAGTAATGCCGCCTGGCGTAGATGGGCAATTCGTGAATCTAACTCCTCGACCGCTTTCCCCGAACCTTGTACTGCGCGCTGCAAAGCAGCGACTTGGTGCTGAAACGCGGTCACTTCCTGCACATCCTCTGCCGCCAAAGTGGCGGTGCCAATCGGCACGATTTCAAACGACTGCGCCTGCGCCAACTCACTCCAGGATCCGTTTTGCCATTTGGCCAGCGACACCGAGTAGCTTCCCGGGGCTGCCAGCGGTCCGATCGGCGGACCAGAAAAGAAGTTGCTCTCCGGTGGCGTCAAGTTGATGGGATCGATTGGTGCGTAGCGCAAGTCCCAAGCCACTCGATGCAGTCCAGCTTCAACCGGTCCAGTTAGTTGGCGCACGATCTGCCCTTCGACATCCCGCACTGTCAAGACCACTTGAGGATCGGCCTCGCGATCCTCGGCGCGCAGCTGCTGCCAATCCGGGTAACCGCCGCCCGCCGCCTCAGCCTCGTCCTCGATGCGACGACGCGTCTGCTGCAAGCTCTCGACGGCCTCACCCAAGTGATAGGTCAGCATCGCGCCGCTGGGTGGATTGTCCGCAGAATAGAAGTTGTCGCCTTGGAATGCCTTCTGGCGATAGCCCAATTCGTAGGTCGTGCGATACATCCAGGAACTTCGCGGCTGGAACAACTGTGCACGCTCCTCAATCGAACTGGCAGTGATCGCTCTCAGCGGCGAGTAGTCGTCGAGCACATAAATTCCGCGGCCAAAAGTACCGACCACCAAGTCACTCTCTCGACGTTGAATTTCCAAATCACGCACCGCTACCACCGGCAGGCCACCCTTGAGCTGAAGCCACTCACCGCCACCATTCAGGCTAGTCCAAAGCCCAAACTCGGTGCCAGCGAACAGCAGGTTTGGTTGTTGGTGGTCTTCAACAATCGCCAGCACCTCACCGCGCTCTGGCAGATTGCCGCTAATCATCGTCCAGGTACGGCCCCGGTCGACCGACTTCAACAAGTAAGGATGAAAGTCACCGCTCTTGTGGTTTTCGATCGCCGCATAGACAGTATCTGGATCATGTAGCGACGCCTCGAGATCGGCGACATAGGCTCTCTCCGGGACTCCACGAATTTTCTCTACTGGGACCCAACTCTCGCCGCCATCTTCGGTGATCTGAATCAAACCGTCGTCGGTCCCAGCGTAGATCAACCCCTCCACCAGCGGCGACTCTGAGAGCGACACCACAGTGCCGAAAAAAGAGGTCGAACGGTTCTTGGCCACCGTGTCAACTCCCCAGACTTTGCCCATCACCGGCAGTTTATTGCGGTCCAGATTACGGGTCAGATCGTCACTGATTGGTTGCCAAGTGTTACCTCGATCATCACTGCGGTAGATCCTCTGGCTGGCGTAGTACAACCGCTGTCCCGAGTGCGGACTGATCAGCAACGCAGAGTCCCAGTTCCAGCGCGGCGGAGCCTCGTCAGCCTCCGGTTGCGGCTTGATATCGGTCAATTCGCCGCTCGCTCGGTCGTAACGCACCAGGCCGCCGTACTGCCATTGGGAGTAAACGATATCCGGGTTATCCGGATCGACCGCTGGGTCGAAACCGTCACCACCCACGGTGACGTACCAGTCACGGTTGCTGATGCCGTGTTCTGAGGTGGTGCGCGAGGGACCACCCAAAGTGGAGTTGTCCTGGGTGCCACCGTAGACGTTGTAGAAAGGTGAGTCGTTGTCCACCGCGATCTTGTAAAACTGAGTAATCGGCAAGCTCGCCATGAACTCCCAAGACTCTCCACGATCCCAGGTTTCATAGACCCCACCATCGCAGCCCGACACCAGATGATCTAAGTTGTCAGGATCAATCCACAAGGCATGGTTGTCAACGTGCTTGGTCTTCTCGGGTACCTTGGCGAAGGTCGCGCCGCCATCCTCGGTAACATGCAGCCAGGTATCCATCGAATACACCCGTTCTCGATTCTCCGGATCAGGAATTAGTTCGTTGTAGTACTGCGGGCTGCCACTAACGTAGTCACTACGTTTCTCCCAATTCAGTCCCGCGTCGGTAGAGCGGAAGACACCGCCCTCGTCATCGATCGATTCGATGATCGCGTACATGTAGTTGGAGTCGACAGGAGACACCGCGAGGCCGATTTTGCCCATATCAACGCCCGGTAAACCGGCTTCGATCTTGCTCCAAGTGACGCCCGCATCCGCAGAACGATAGATCGCTGATTCTGGGCCGCCGTCAATCAACGTCCAGGTGCGACGACGGCGCTGATAGCTTGATGCAATCAGTACATCCGGGTTATCGGGTTGAATCCAGACCTCGTTGATTCCGGTGTGTTCGGAAATCTCCAATACCTTCTCCCAGTTCTCTCCCCCATCCACCGTCTTGTACAAGCCTCGATCCCCACCGGCCCTCCACAATGGCCCCTGGGCGGCGACGTAGACCACCTGTGAGTCACGCGGGTCGACCACAATCCGGCCAATATGCTCCGACTCGGGCAAGCCCATGTGCTTCCAGGTCTGTCCACCGTCCATCGACTTGTAGACGCCATCGCCGTAGCCAACGCTACGCTGCGAGTTGTTCTCACCGGTGCCCAACCACAACACCTGCGCGTTGTTGGGATCCATGGTGATACAACCGATCGAGTACGATCCTGGGCTCTCCGAGAATGGACCATCGAAAATTGGTAGCCAAGTGGTGCCGGCATTCTCGGTCTTCCAAACGCCACCGGAGGCCGCAGTGACGATCCACTCATGCTTGCGCTCGGGATGCACCACAAGGTCGCTGATGCGTCCGGAGGCGATCGCTGGACCGAGAGCGCGAAAGGACAATCCAGCCAGTAGATCGGCATTGAGCTTGGGTTGCTCTTCAGCCGTTGTTTCTTGCGCTGCGGCGCGAGCCCCGATATCGGCA
The DNA here is from genome assembly GCA_035593235.1 of Phascolosoma agassizii. Taxonomy (NCBI): domain Eukaryota; kingdom Metazoa; phylum Annelida; class Sipuncula; order Phascolosomatiformes; family Phascolosomatidae; genus Phascolosoma; species Phascolosoma agassizii. The sequence continues at coordinate 118,081 of JAVJHY011782968.1, forward strand.
AAACCGTTGACCAACAACGCACCTGCGAGCCATGCAGTTAAGAAAATTCTATTCGCCATGCGCTATCTCCCAAAAGGTTTGACGGTTTCAGTCCTCGGCCACGGTTGTCTTGTCGACGGTCTACAGCGACTCAACCAAGATTGCGATCCCTTGGCCGCCACCGATGCACGCCGAGGCAATCCCCACCCCGCCACCACGGCGCTTGAGCTCCTGCAACAGGGTGTAGGTGATGCGGGTACCGGTTGCACCCAAAGGATGCCCCAGAGCGATCGCACCACCGTTGACATTGAGTTTATCGACATCCAGGTCTAGCTCATGAATCACCGCCAAAATCTGGCCGGCAAATGCTTCGTTGATTTCGATCAAGTCAACATCACCCAGGTCCATCTCTGCATTGGCGAGCAATTTGCGGATCGCCGGTGCCGGACCGATGCCCATGCGCGATGGATCAACGCCGACCACGCTCCAACCCAAAATTCGACCCAGAGGTTGTGCCCCGTCTGCTGTTGCCCGTTCACCACTGGTAAGAACCATCATCGCCGCCCCGTCAACGATGCCGGAAGCATTGCCCCCGGTGACAAAACCATCGTCGTCGAAAGCGGTCGCCAGTTTCGCCAGCACCTCGACGGTGGTTTCCGGCCGGAAATGATCGTCGCGGTCAACAGTCCGTGCCCGTTTGCCACGACCGACCGCCAAAGGCGCGACCTCTTCGGCCAATAGGCCACTTTCCCAAGCCGCTGCAGCGCGCTGTTGGCTCATCACCGCAAATTCATCCTGTTGCTCACGGGTAATGCCATAGTCGCGGGACAAATTGTTTGAAGTCTGAGCCATGTAGCAGCCACAGTACGGATCGTAGAGGGCGATCATCAGCAGGTCTTGTAGCTTGCCCTGGCCCAGTTTCAACCCAGTGCGAGCACCCCAAATGCAATGCGGTGCTTGGCTCATGTTCTCCATTCCACCGACCAAACAAACCTCTGCCTCGCCGCCCTGGATCAAGTGGGATCCCGAGATAATCGACTGGATACCGGAACCGCACAATCGGTTGACGGTCAGCGCGGGGACTTCATTGGCGACCCCTGCCTTGAGCGCCACGTGACGCGCGCCATAAATCGCATCCGGCGAAGTCTGCAGAGCATTGCCGACGATCGTGTGGTCGATGGTCTCGGACCCAAAGCCCGACCGCTCCATTGCCGCCTTGGCCGCGTGCGCGCCCAAGTCGATCGCCGATACCCCGGCGAAATGCCCGTTGTACTCCGCCATCGCGGTTCGAGCGCCGTTGACCAATACCAAGTCCGTGTTTTTCATCGATAGATTTCCTTGTAGTTACGTGCCGCAAGCAGTCCGCTGAGCTGGTTCTCTCAGCCTAAATCCTGTATTTGAGCGCCATCCGGTGAAACTCCCGGCGGGCCAGTGCAAGAGTATCGGATAGCGTCGAGCGGTGCGCCAACATCACCATCACCCGCTCGCTGGAGGGGTCGATCCATAGGCTGCATCCGGTAAACCCATTATGGCCAAAGGCCGGATCTTCCAATTCGTCCAATGTCTTCTCGGCTCGCCACCAGCCCAAGCCATAGCGGCCTGGTCCTGCAATTGCGCGGTCCACCGCTTCTCGAGCAAGCTTACGCGGCGCCATCCATTCGACCCCCAATGCCAGAACACTCGCCAAATCGCCGAACATGCCAGCGTGCCCCAAGGTTGCATGCCCCGGGGTCGAGAACACGCGAGCATTGCCATCCTGCGGAATCCCGCAAAAGACCTGCCGAGATTCCGCAACCTCGATATCCAGTTCCGCCGCCAACTCCACTTCCCGCTGATTGGAGAGATAGGTTCCTGCGGTGTGGTCTAGAACCGGCGAATAGGTCGGCGACGGCGACAGCAATGGCTCCAGGATCGGTAGGACGGCATGTCCAGCACTATGCGCCAAGATCGACCACAGAATCGGACCCAGGTCACTGTAAGTACCATCCTGCCCATTGCCGGGAGGCACGAGCCACAACCTCGAATCTTGAAATCGACTCTGGTCCAAGACCTCAGACTCATCCTCGGTGTAGAACGGAAACCAGGGAATGAGGCCTGACTGGTGGCGCAGCAGGGATTCGAGCGGTTGCTTGCTCGCCAGTTCGGGTAAGCCCTCAGCCAGAGCGCCGAGGGGCGTAGCCAAAGGCAGCTCACCAGCTTGATCGAGCAGTAATGCCGCAGTTACCGTAAAAGGCTTGGTCAAGGAGGCCAGGTCAAACACTGTTCTGAGAGTCGCAGGTTGGCGCTCAACCCCCTCAACTACGGTCGCTTGCTGCCAACCCTTGGCGGCGTAGCGAACACGTTGACCATCGCAGACCCCGACAACCACGGCCGAGACTTCACCGGAGGCACAGACTTGGCTGGCAAAGCTGCCCAGTCGTCGAGACTCTACGAACTCCAGTTTCATCGAGACATTCATCAACAACCTACGCCTAGCCTCAGGCGTAGTTGGCCGGATGACCAGTCTGAAATACCACCACGGATTGCCCAGCCTCGATATCCCCAGCCCCGAGCAGTTGCTCCATTGCCAGCAGCGCTGCAGCGCCCTCGGGACCAAAGACGACGCCGTGATCACGCGTCGCACGCTCCGCACGAGGTGCTATCTCTGCTTCCGGTACCGCAACCGCCTGCCCACCGGACTCGCGCAGCGCCCGCAAGGTCAAACGGTCGCCAATTGCGTGCGGCACTTTCAAGCCCCAAGCTTCGGTGCTGGGAGCACGCCAAGCTGTGGTCTCGACCTCATCCGAGTCAAAGGCGGCGACCAAAGGTGCACAGCCGTCCGACTGAACTGCGACCAACCGGGGCCGCCGATCCAGAAGGCCTAGCTGTTCCAGTTCGCCAAACGCTTTGTGCATCGCAACGATCCCGGTTCCGCCTCCAGTAGGAAAGAGAATCCAATCCGGCGCACGCCACTGCAATTGTTCGATCAACTCGTAGCCAAGAGTCTTTTTTCCTTCCACCCGATAGGGCTCGCGCAGGGTGGCAAGGCTGAGCAACCCCTGCGGACCGTCAGCCAAGACGCGACCGGCGTCAACCAAGGTCTCTCCGGTAACGATCACCTCAGCGCCGAAATCGCGACAGCGATCAATCACCCGCTCCGGCGTGGGCAGGGGAACCGCCACCCGGCAACGCAACCCGGCTGCGACAGAGTAGGCAGCGGCGGCGATACCGGCATTTCCTGCACTCGGCAACTCCACGCCCTCCACCCCGAGCTCCCGGGCACGGTTGATCGCCAAGGACAGACCTCGATCCTTGAACGATCCGGTCGGGTTGCTGGCTTCCTGTTTGACATAGATTGAGATCGAGTCGCCCATGTCGTTGGCCGACTCCACCCTCAGCAAAGGGGTAGCACCCTCGCCCAAATCGACACGTCGCTCTAGGTTCTTGACTGGTAGCAACTCGGAGTAGCGCCACAAACTCCACGGGCGCTGGCGAAGAGTCCGTTTCCACTCCCCCCCATCCAACCCTTCGAGATCATAGTCAACCAACCACGGGCGCCCACAGGAACAGAGAGTCTGCACCAGGTCCATGTCGGCTCGATTGCCGCACTCAGGGCAACCTAAGTCTCGCGCCCGACTGGTTCCTAGATTCCAGTCCAGGTTGTCGCCCAGATCGTTGTGGCTACTGGTGTCGATCGCAGGACTATCGGTCATTGGGCTATCGGTCACGGCGGCTAACTCCTACCGCCCTGTCGCGTTCTGAATCGGTCGATCGCCATTTGGTAGGCCTGGCGATAGCGTCCGGCAATCGCTTCCCAGGTGTGCCCTTCGACTGCACGCTGTCTCGACCTCTGCCCCATTTTCTGGCGTAGCTCCCGATTGCTGGCGACTTGTACCAGCGCCTCGACCAACGCCTTAGGATCGGCTTCCGGTACCAACCTGCCGTTGTCGCCATCGTCAATTGCCAGGGGAATCCCTGAGATCCCGGATGCCACCACCGGCAACCCAGTCGCCATCGCTTCGAGGATCACATTGGGCAGACCGTCGACATTGCCCTTCGCGTCGTGGACCGCAGGAAGCACAAACAAGTCTGAGGCACGATAGAGAGCCGGTAATCGATCGCGATAAACGACCCCCGGGAAATGGACTCGATCGGCGAACTGCGCTGCCGCCGCCCGCAAGTTCTCCAAGAGATCACCACCCCCGGCAAAAACCACATGCAGGTCTTCGACCTCGGCCAGCAATTTGGGCAGCGCGGGCACCAAGTGCTGGTAGCCCTTCTTGGAAACCATCCTGCCCACCGACAGCAACACCGTGGCATCAAGCGGAATCTCCAACTCTCGGCGCCATCCCTGCGCGTCTTCGATGGCGGAAATGCCCTCAATTGACTGCTCACTGACAGCAGGGGAAAATTCTTCAGTGTTCACCCCATAAGGAATCACTCGACTACGCTCGGCGGGAAAGCCGACGGCGCAGACACGATCCACCAACTCGGGCGAGCACCCGGTCAACGCGTCGACCGAACGCAAGGCGTTCTTAGTCCAGGTCGAGACGCCGCGACGCTCAGCCATAAACACATCGCTTCCGTGCAGGCCAACCGCGGTCGCAACCCGGTCTGCGATCGATGGCAGTAGTAATCCGTTGGGCACCACCCAGTGAGCTTGCACCAGGTCGTAATTCCCGGTGCGTACTTCGCGCTGCAAACAAGTACGCGCGGCAGCCAAGTACAGCGGGGTGACCGCCATTGCACCAAACCTTGGTGTTTCGTCGCGCTCCAAGCTGCGGCTATAACCCAGCAGTTCCCACCCCTCAGGCGCGTAGCGAAAGGTCTCGACGTCGACCCCTTGATCGCTCCAGGCAGGTTCCACCCCTTCGGCGTGCGGTGCCAGCACTTTGACCTGATCGCCTGCGCGAACCAAGCCACGGGCGAGATCCCGAATAAAGGGTCCGGAGGTGTCCCCGTCAAAGCGAGGATAGGTTTGGGTGAGAAATAGGATGCGCAGGGGACGACCTAACGCCAGCGGCCAATAGAATATTGGTTACTCGATGCGTTCCCGCACCGCGTAGCTGTCTCGACTGCGGAAGTTCTTGAAAGTGATCATCTCGCCGATCAAACCGGTGGTCAGCACCTGGATACCCAGCAGCATCAACATCACCCCGAGCAACAGCAGCGGTCGGTTAGACAGGCTCTCGCCCATCGCCCAACGCACCGCCAAATAGGCATTGATACAAAATCCGAGACCCATCGAAATCAGTCCGATCACGCCAAATAGATGCAACGGCCGACGGGTGTACTTGGTTATGAACAACACCGTGATCAGGTCGAGAAGCCCTTTGTAGAGACGATCCCAGCCGTACTTACTCACCCCCGAACGGCGAGGATGATGGCGTACCGCGATCTCGCCGATGGCAAACCCCTTGCGGCTGGCCAGCACCGGGATGTAGCGATGCAGCTCTCCATAGAGCGAGATCTGCTCGACAACTTCTCGACGGTAAGCTTTGAAACCGCAGTTGAAGTCATGCAAGTCAACCTGCGCCAGTTTTCGCGTGGCCCAATTGAACAACAACGATGGATAGCGCTTAGAAATCGGATCTTTGCGTTCTTTCTTCCAACCCGACACCAAGTCCAAGCCATCGTCTAACTTTTCCAAGAATCGTGGGATCTCTTGTGGGTCATCCTGCAAGTCGCCGTCCATGGTCACCAGAATGCGGCCTCGCGCGACATCAAAACCAGCACTGAGCGCTGCAGCCTTACCAAAGTTGCGCCGCAGCCGAATCAGTTTGACTCGTGAGTCCCCTTGATGGGCTTCCCGCACTTTCTCCACCGTCAAATCAGTGGAACCGTCATCGATAAAGATGATCTCGAAGCTCTTGCCGACACCGTCCAGCACTTCGGCAACCTCAGCCGAGAGCTGCGCGATCGTGCCCTGCTCGTCGAGAACCGGAACCAGAACGCTGACGTCCAATTCTTCGTCTTGCAGGCGAATTGGCTCGACGTTGCTCAGTAGTTCCCCGAAAGCCGCTGCCGTACTTGTTTCATGTCTTCCCATGTCGGTCTCTTGTATCCCTCGTTCCGCAGCAGAGCAGCGGGATGGTAGGTGACCATGGTATCGATCCCGCGCACCTGGTGCCAAGTCCCGCGTAGACGACCCAACGGCTCGGTGGTCTGCAAAAGATTATGTGCTGCGATCCGACCCAGAACGACGATCACTTTGGGTCCGATCGCGTCGATCTGCCGATCCAAGAATCCGCGACAAGCCGCAGACTCATCGGGATGGGGATCACGATTGCCCGGAGGACGACATTTGACGATGTTGGCGATGTAAACCTGCTCGCGGTCCAACTCGATCGCCCGAATAATCTTGGTCAACAACTCTCCCGCCGGACCGACAAACGGAAGTCCTTGGCGATCCTCCTCCGCTCCCGGGCCCTCACCGATCAGCATCAAGTCGGCGGTTGGGTTGCCACTGCCAAAAACTACACTGTTGCGTCCTTCGGCCAACGGACAGGCTGTACAGCTTGCAGCCTCCAGGCCAATCTCAGATAGATCCTCCGCCGAGCGCGCGCGCAAGTCCTCCGGCGGAACAAAGGTTTCGTGAAAACCTAATGCTTGAAAGTAATCGACGATGCCTTCAAGAGGCGGCCGAGGGTCGTGCTTCACGGGACTCCAGCTCGTCGGCAAACAGGGTGATCAGATCGCGCGCAAGTCGACTCTTGTCTCTCAAAGGGAGAAAAATCGGTTGGCCGTGTTGTGAGTAGACAGTGACCTCATTGTCATTGCTATCAAATCCGATATCGCTACGCGAGACATCGTTGGCGACCAAGAAATCGACGCCCTTGGAGTGCAGCTTCTCGCGTGCGCCCGCTTCAACCGCCTCGGTCTCTGCGGCAAAGCCCACCCGCAGGGCTTGCGGGGCCACTTGAGGCAGCTGCGACAGAATGTCTGGATTGGTCTGCAGCTCCAGACTGACGTCTTCGCCGCCCAAGTCCCGTTTCTTGATCTTGCTGTCAGCCACCTGCTTCGGGCGAAAATCAGACACCGCCGCAGTCATGATCACTACATCCGCTGTAGCCGCGCGCTCGACCGTCGCCGCTTCCATCTCCAGGGCGGTGATGACGTCAATGCGCTCGACGCCCCAAGGAGTGGTCAACTCTACGGGTCCGCTAATCAGGGCAACTTCGGCCCCTTGGCGTGCCGCTTCGTCCGCCAAAGCGAAACCCATGCGACCACTAGACCGATTGGTCAGGTAACGCACCGGGTCTAAAGGTTCCCGGGTTGGCCCTGCGGTGACGACCACTTTGAGGCCGCTAAGACGACCCTCGGGGAGCGCGGCTTCGACCGCTTCCACAATCCGGTCTGGTTCCACCATGCGACCGATGCCGGTCTCTCCAGAAGCCAAAGGACCGACCACCGGACCCGCGACCACCACCCCGGACTCCTCAAGCGTGCGCAGATGACCCTTAGCAGTGAACTTGTTCCACATCGCAGGATGCATCGCCGGACAAAGCACCATCGGGCCGTCGTGAACCAGTGCCGTCGTAGTCAGAAAATCGTCGGCCAAACCCAACGACAGCCGGGTCAGCGTGTTGGCGGTGGCGGGCGCCACGACCAAGATGTCAGCCCAGTCGGCGAGCGACACGTGCAACTCTTCCCCACCACCGGTCGACAGATAACCCTCGCCGTAGACCGGATGACCACTCAACGCCTCCAGGGTCAAGGGGCTGAGAAATGCCTTGCCGTGCTCGGTCATCGCGCAGCGAACTTCGTGGCCGCGTTCGCGCAGGCGGCGCACTAAGTAGGCAGACTTGTAGGCGGCAATCCCACCGCACACCCCAACCAGGATTCTTTGCGGTCTTGCCATCAGCGCCTTAAGTACTATGTTTCTTGGAATCGAGACCGACTAGGAACTAACTTCCGTCGTTCCCGCCGCGTCAGGGGTCGCTTCGCTGGCGACTTCTTCTACTGGCTCTTCAACCTCAGGCGCAGGACCAAAGTCCCATTCCACGACATCGGCCAAGACTTCAGCCATCGCCACTTGAGTCGCTTTCTTGCGGGCACCACTGACCTTGGGCAAAGCACCCTTGATTAACTGCTCTGCTCGCTCGGAGGCCAACAGGACAAACCGATACTTACTATCAATGCGATCCGGTAGTTTTTGCATCATCAACTCCTAGTTGTAACTGGTTCTATTGTATTTACTGTCGTTGGCTCTATTGCACTGCTTCGGTTGGTTTACCAGAACCAGCCGCAGGCATAATCTCAATCGGAACGCCTTACGAACTCCGAAAGGCTTCTATCACGGCGCTTGCCGCACCTTGTACTCGTTCCCGTCGATATCGTTTTTCCAGAAAAATCGCGATCAGACCTCGACTCGCGCGCTCTGCATCGTCGTTGATAATAACATAGTCGTACTCGGTGTAACGCCTGATTTCCCAAAGAGATACGTCCAACCGTCTACCAACTTCCCCGGCTTCATCCAGCCCTCTCTCCAACAGACGCCGGCGAAGTTCAACCATGCTGGGCGGCAAGATAAACACCGTGTGAGCTTCTGGAAACTGGTGACTCAACCTCTCGGCGCCCTGAACATCTATGTCCAGGATCACGTCCTGGCCGTTTTCCATACGCTGCATGACCTCAGCTTTTGAGGTGCCGTAGTAGTTCGAATGCACTTCTGCCCATTCCAGAAACTCATCCTCGGCAATCATTTGGCGAAACCGATCCTCACCCACGAAATGGTAGTCGCGACCGTCCACCTCTCCACGTCGCGGCCGGCGTGTGGTGTGGCTTACCGAAAAGTGGATCGAACCATCATTCACTTCTGCCATCAAGCCGCGAATCAGAGTTGTCTTTCCGGCTCCCGAGGGCGCCGACAAAATAAACAGTTCGCCTCTCTTCTCGTTCATGACGCTCTCCACTTCATTCGACATTGCGCAATTGCTCCCGAAGATCCTCACACAAGGTCTTACCTTCAATCGCAGCGTGAACCGACTCCGTGTCACGACATTTGGCGGCGACGGTATTGAACTCGCGAAAGATCTCTTGAACGATGAAATCGAGTTTACGCCCGGTCGCCCCGTCGGCCTCCATCACCGATTGCAAATGCTCACAGTGCGCCGCCAGACGGTCGGTTTCTTCGGTGATGCTCGATTTGTCTATCGCCGCTGCCACCTCCAACGCGATCCGTTCCTCGCCCAAAGTTTCAGTCGCTCCCAGGTCGACCAACCGCTGTCGGTAGTCCTCGCGCATTGCACTTTCGACTGAGGTTCTGCGCTCCCGCAACTGATTGGCAATCGACTCCACTTTGGCCAAACGCTCTTCCAAGAACCCTTTCAGTCGGGACCCCTCATGCTCTCGGGCCGAAACCAGTGCGGCGAAAGCCTGCTTCAAACAATCGGTGACCATGGCTACGGTGGCTTGCGAGTCCAGCTCGGCTCTCTCGACCCGCAGGGCTGGGGGCCAGTTGAGCAAATCACCGCCGGTGATCCCGCCGCTGGCTAGCCCCAACTCCTCAAGACTGGAAAATTCGTCGACCACCGCCCGCACCAACTCTCGATCGACCACGATTGCACGGCTCTGATCTAGATTCTCGACCTTGACCGTGACTTCGATACGTCCCCGCTGCACACCGCCTCGAATCAGCGCCGCCCACTGCTCTTCGGATTCGCGCAGCTCTTCCGGAAGATGCAGCCGGAGGTCCAAATGTCGATGATTCAGCGAGCGCATCACCACGTTCACCGCGGTCGCTTCTGACGACACTTCGGCAGCACCAAATCCGGTCATGCTCATGATTCCACTCACCACCAGATTCTACCCAGCTTCAGCATCCAGTTCACCCATCACAGAGAGAACTTCTCGTGCCGCCCGAGCACTGGCCCCAGAAGACCCCAGTGCGTCGCGCAGACCACTCAGCCTCTGCCTCATCTCCTGAACCTTGGAGGGATTAGTCAACAAGGCTACCGCCTGATCGCTCAAAATCGATGCCTCCGCCCGCTCCTGCAACATCTCCGGCACCACTTCATCATCGAGTACCAGGTTGACTAGACTGACAAACCGTGTCTTGACCACCCACTGGGCAATTCGATGGGTCAGCGGGTTGAGCTTGTAGACCACAAACATCGGCGTACCCAGTAATCCTACTTCCAAGGTGGCGGTTCCCGACGCGCACAAAACCAGATGGGAATCGGCAATTGCCTGGTACCGCTCGGCGTCGACCCAGTCGACTTGCGAGTCCTGGTCGGCAAAAGCGCTAGCCAGCCGTGCGCGATCGACGTTGGGTGCCAAAATGACTTTGCATTCCACTGCGATGTGCTCAGACATTAGCTTCACAGTGCGCACCAACTCCGGCAACAATCGATCGACTTCACTCTTCCGGGAGCCTGGCATCAGGGCGACCTTGAAGTGCTGCGGAGTGGGATTTTGATCCCACGTGCTCTCAAGTTGGGGCACCGCATCGACCAGCGGATGCCCCACGTGAACCGCTTCTACGCCCCGCGCCCGGTACCAGTTGACCTCAAAAGGAAACAACACCAGGATCTTGTCGACGTAGCGCCGCACCGCCTTTACCCGCCCCTCGCGCCAGGCCCAGAATTGTGGACTGATGTAGTAAATGACGCGAATGCCCCGCTTCCGCAGAGCTTTTGCCAAACGCAAGTTGAAGCCGGGGGCGTCGACCAGCACAGCTACCTGAGTTTTTCGCCGTGTGGTCTCGGCAACCAGCTTGTTGAACAACTGCTTGGCGACGCGCAGTACCTTGAGGACTTCAACCAAGCCAACCACGGCGATGCTGCTCGCATGTCCAACCGAATCAACACCGTCTCGAATCAGTGCGTCACCACACAGACCAAACGCAGTCAGCTCCGGCATTTCTTTCTTGAGCTCACGGTAGAGAGCTGCCGCGTGCTCATCGCCGGACGCCTCGCCGACGACGATCATCAGTTCAGGTCTGTCGGGTTTCATCCCGGAAAGTCTATGGGGGAATGAGACGGCATCCAGTACATCACCCACGCCAGGGCAATACTGCCAAGCACCAAGATGCCCCACACTTTGGCAAAAAAACGGATCCGCGACGGACGATCACTGCGCCACAGCACGGACAAGAACCCGCTCAAGAGCGTGGCGTGCAGGACCATCCAAAATAGATGGCTATTCATTAGTTCTTGCGCCCCAGGGAGATGTCCCAGACATCCAGCACCAGCAACCAATTCATCACCCCAGCACTGATCAAAAACGCGCTACCGTACTCGTAACCTTGAGCCAACAAGTCGCCCTGATATCCGCTCCACTTGAGAACAAAGTAGACCAGTCCAAGCCCCATCGTGCCCAGTGTGGTCAGTGCGGCCAGCGGTTGTCCTGGAGCGTTGGCTTCAATGCGTCCCTGAAGATAAAGCCCGGCAAGCACCGTGGCCGCGATCACCGCCAAATAGAAAAACGCCCGTCTCTTGTGCCCGAGCAGCCAATGGCCGGCACCAGGAATGATCCAGGAAATCGCAGCTCTGCCGAGCGCTGGAGCGACGCTCGCCGGCGTGTCATTAGACGCAGTCTTACTGGCTGGTTGGTCTGGCATCAAGGGAGTCGGCAGCGGAGAATTTCTAGCGCTCGTCGTCGGTCCGATTGACTGAGTCGCGAAGCGCTTTACCAGGCTTGAAATACGGAACTCGCTTGGCTGGCACCATCACCGTAGCCCCGGTTTTTGGGTTACGTCCGACCCGAGGTCCGCGCTGACGAATGCGAAAACTGCCGAAGCCGCGAAGCTCGACACCCTCGCCGGACTGTAGAGAGCCGACAATCGAATCAATCACCAGCTGGACTGCCTGTTCGGCTTCGCGCCGAGGTACCCCAGCGTCAACCACTTCGGTGACTAAATCAGCCTTGGTTAAACCGGCCACGACTTCGCCCTACTCTTCTTCTTCAGAGACTGACTCTTCCGACGGATCCGGCGTCGACGCGGCGAGAGCTTCGAGTTCTTCAGCCGAGGGCTGTTCGACTCCCCGCAGGGTCAGCGCGATTTTGTTGTCCTCTTCATCCAGGCGCAGGATGCGAGCGGCGACTCCTTCGCCGACCTCGAACATCTCCGCCAGACTAGCCTGATCCACGTCAATCTCACTGACGTGAGCTAGACCCTCAAGGCCGCTGTGGACGTCAATAAAGAGGCCAAACTCGGCCACGTTGACAACCCGACCGACCACCCGATCACCGACCCGATGGGCGTCGACGAAGTCCTGCCATTCGTTGGGCAAGAACTCCTTGATTGACAGCGATACGCGCTGACTGGGAGCGTCGATTTGGGTGATCCGCGCCTGGACTTTGTCACCCTTCTTGAGTACTTCACTGGGATGCTTGATGCGCTTGTTCCAGCTCATATCCGAGACATGGACCAAGCCATCGATCTCATCGGTAATCTGAATAAAGGCGCCGAAATCGGTGAGATTGCGCACCGTTCCCTCGACCAAGGTACCGACCGGGTGAGTAACCACTAAGTCATCCCAAGGATTGCGATCGGCTTGGCGCAGCGAAAGGCTAATGCGACGCTGATCCAGGTCGAGCTCTGTAACGATTGCTTCCACGTCGTCCCCCACTTCCACCACTGCAGAAGGGTTGGCGACCTTGCCAGTCCACGACATTTCACTGACATGGATCAGGCCTTCGACGCCCTGCTCCAGTTCGACGAACGCACCGTACTCCACCAAGCTGACTACTTTGCCACGTACCCGAGATCCCAAGGGGTACTTCTTGTCGACCACCGACCAAGGATCGTCGGAACGTTGCTTGTAGCCCAACGAGACGCGTTCTTTTTCTCGATCAAACTTGAGAATGACGACTTCCACGTCATCGCCGACGGCAAACATCTCGGAAGGATGATTAACCCGACCCCAAGACATATCGGTTACGTGCAGCAATCCATCGAGTCCACCCAGGTCGATGAAAGCCCCGTATTCCGTGAGGTTCTTGACTCCGCCGGTGACCACCATGCCCTCGCGCAGATTCTCCAAAGTTTCCGCCTTTTGCGCTTCATACTCGCGCTCCAGGACCGCACGGCGAGAAAGAACCACATTGCTGCGGCGCCGATCCAAGTTGATTACCTTGAACTCGAGTTCCTCACCTTTGAGCGACTCAAGGCTCTTGACCGGTTTGACGTCGACCAAGGAACCCGGCAAAAAGGCGCGAACTCCAACGTCAACGGTCAGGCCACCTTTGATGCGATCTAAGACGATCCCGGTAATCACTTCGCTGTTCTGGTAAGCCTGTTCCAGGCGGTTCCAACTCTTCATCTTCTCGGCCTTGTTGTAAGACAAGCCGACGTGTCCGTTAACGCCTTCCAGGTGCTCTAGGAGCACTTCTACTTTGTCCCCCGCCTCGACGGTCACGCCGCTGGGACCGCGAAATTCGTCGATCGGAATCAGTCCTTCCGATTTAAATCCGACATCGACGACAACAGCGTTGGAGCCGACTTCGACCACCGTGCCGTGCACCAGGTCGCCTTCTTTTAAGTGGTTCAGGCTCTGATCGTAGAGTTTGGCCATGTCCTCAAAGGACGCATCGGCTAGCTCCTGATCGGTCAGATCACCGAGCACGTTGGTATTGGTTGGGGTGGACGCCATGAAACAGTTTCCTCTTATAAAACGGGCCGACAGCGGGCATTCTTGCCCAATGCCACCCGAGGGTCTTGGGGGCCGAGTTCTGGTGTAAGTCCTTACGAACTCGGAACGTAGAAGTATAGGGAGGGTCAATCAGGAGTGTCAAGCAGCGGCCACCCTTTCTGTCCCGTGGATTCGCTCGCGTTCGCTGAAAAGAAGCTGGCAAAAATCAGCATGACTCGGGCGCCGCCATTGCTATGAGGGGAAAACTCGCTGCGCAAGGCGAACAATCGACCTTGAATGAGTCTGCAAAATGATCTAACTCCACGCTCTAATACTGATCCTGGATGCTCGACTTCGCGGACTGGAATCGACAGTCCCAATTGATCTTGTCCTAAAGCAAAGATGGTCAATGAGGAGCTATCCCGGATGGCCGCGAGGCACTGTGATCTACGTCATAGAGGTTTCAGAACATGTCCAAACATGATCGGTGCATCGAGTTAGATAACTCCAGCCCGTGATCGTCGCGGTTGGAGGGGATCTATACAACCCCTTGCCTCATTGAAGAAGGAGGAGTGAACATCATGGACAGAAAATCATGGATCGTCATCGTCGCGCTTGCCATCGGCCTAGTCGCCGCTCAAGCAGCTGTCGCAGGACCACCGATTTGGATCGCTGGCGGCAACATGGGACAGATCAACAACATCGACAGCCTCGGCAAGAGCCAGTTTCATGGCCAAGCTGTGGCCGCCTCGGCGCGACTGCTCGGCGCCGCTAAACACGAGTTGAGACCCAGCAAATCCTGGACCGACTCCGTAGGCAACACCCACGTGAAAATGCAACAACGCCTTAACGGCATGGATGTTGTGGGTGGCGATACCATCTTGCACGTGCGAGGAAACGGCAAGATCTACGCTCTGGGCGGTGGATTCACCCGCGGCGCCAGAACTCCGGCAAAAGCAAAACTCGGAAGAGACGAAGCAATCGCCGCCGCTCTCGGTGAGCTCGGTCAACTGGGCGCTGATATCGACTCGGTCGGTGGACTAACCTACGTTGTCGATGAGCGCACGGGCGGAGTCAGCTTGGCCTATTCCGTCGGCATTCGTTACTCGAATAACTACGGTCCCCAGCACGACATTGTCTACGCCAACGCGCGTAAGGCGGGCTATGCGGCTGTCGACCCCCAAATTCACTACGCACTGGATCGTAGGACCTACGACTCGCAAGATTCCAATACCCAAGGAGTCCTAGTGTGCGCAGACAACGTCGTTGGTTATAACAACACTTGCCCTGACGCGGCGTCTCAGGATGCACATGACTACGCCGGGGTTACCTATGACTACTACAACACCAAATTTGGGCGTGACTCTCTGGATGACGCCGGCCTGACCTTGATCTCATCAGTCCACTTCTGCTCAGGAGGTTGCCCCTACGCCAACGCTGGTTGGACTGGTGCGCAGATGATCTACGGAGACGGCGGATCCTTTGGTTGGGACTACATGAGTAAGGCGCTGGACGTGGTTGCCCATGAGTTAACCCATGGCGTCACCGACTTCACCTCAGACTTGAGGTATCGGAACGAGTCGGGAGCTTTGAACGAATCGATGTCGGATATCTTCGGTGAAGCCGCCGAAATCTGGGCCGGAAAAAGCCCGATTGGCGAATGGGACTTGGGTGAGGATCTCGGCGGCGACATCCTTCGCTACATGGATAACCCAACCCTCGACGGATATTCCGTGGATTGGTACCCAAACAAACTTGGCGGCGGCGGCGATAACGGTGGTGTCCACGGTAATTCAGGTATCTCCAATTTGGCGTTTGTCCTTCTCGTCGAAGGTGGCACTCATCCTCGCGGTCTAAGCCCCGAAGTGGTTCCACAAATCGGCCTGCAAGCCGCTGAGGACATCTTCTATCTGGCCAACACCAGCTATTTCTCCAGTGGAACAAATTTTGCTGCAGCAGCCAGTTTGACCGAGCAAGCTGCAAACGATCTGTTCAGCTCGACCGAGGCCGACGCTGTTCATTCAGCTTGGTGCGCAGTTGGTGTTATCAGTTGTGACGGCGGCACCGGTGGTACCTGCACCGACCTATTGCCTGCCGGTGCTAGCTGTACCGCCAACGCCGAATGTTGTTCGAATAACTGCAAAGGCGGCGGCCCCAACGGCAAGACCTGCAAGTAGTTATACTTCTAATTTAGCGACAGAAAGGCCCACGGGAAACCGTGGGCCTTTTTCTTTGCTCAAGCTGATCCCGGGAAACAGCAATGGCATACTCTCTGGATATGTACAGTTCCCTGAAATCCCTTCCCGCTGTCACCCTGATCTTGCTCACCGGTGTCGGTTCGGCAAGCGAGATGGCGACGGTTGACCCGGTCCTAGACCTCACACAGGCCGATCGACTGGCTACTCTACCGATCGCCTGTATCCAACAGCCCTTTCCTTATAAACCTGGCCACGTACTGGCCCAAGAATCCGACCTCGCTCTGCCGCGCGAGCACCATCCCGCGTTCTATGGCTGCTTCGATTGGCACTCTGCAGTACATGGTCATTGGTCGTTGATCTATCTACTGAAGTCTTCCCCCGGTTTGCAAAGCGAATCCGCAATTCGCCGGATGCTGGGTGAGAATCTGACCGCAGAAAACATTGCTGGCGAAATCGACTACTTCAGTCTCAACGACCAGACTGGGACTTTCGAACGCACCTACGGCTGGGCCTGGCTGTTGAAACTGAGCGAAGAACTGGAGACCTGGGATGACGATGATGGGCGTGTTTGGGCGACCAACCTGCGCCCGCTCGCCCACGTGGTGCGCGACAAAATTGTCGAATACCTACCCAAGCTGGTCTATCCGATCCGCGTCGGCGAGCACACCAACACAGCCTTTGGCTTGAACTTCGCCTATGACTACGCGTTGCCCCTTGAGGACACAGACCTGGAACAAGCGATTGTGAGCAGAGCCGGTGATTTCTACTTCGATGACGTGGAATGTCCCCTGAGTTGGGAGCCGAGCGGACACGACTTCTTATCTCCCTGCCTCCAAGAACTCGACCTGATGCGCAAAATCCTAGACGCCGAGGAGTTCAACGCCTGGGCCCTGCAGTTCCTCCCAGCGCTCTCCGAGGGCGACCTGCCTCTAGTTCCCGGTCAGGTGATCGATCGTTCCGATGGCAAGCTGGTTCATTTGGACGGACTCAATTTCTCGCGTGCCTGGAATCTCTACCCGCTGACGCGCACCCAGCCAGACCTACTAGCAGTAGCCGACCAACACCTTCTCCACTCGCTCGACACCATTACCGATGGGGAATACAGCGGTGGACACTGGCTGGCGTCTTTCGCTCTTTATGCCCTCAAGACCCGCCAAGAGGGCCTCGACCACGACTAGCAGACAGCGCCTCAAGCGCATCTTCGGTCCCGGCACCTTGGTGGCCGCCGCTTTCATCGGCCCGGGAACGGTCACCGTCTGTACCCTCGCTGGAGCGGAGTATGGATTCTCACTGCTCTGGGCCCTGATGTTTTCGGTCTTGGCAACTCTAGTGCTCCAGGAAATGGCTGCGCGGCTGGGTTGGGCCACCCAAGATGGCTTGGGTAGCGCCATCCGCTCAACGTTCTCCAGCGGTTGGAAGTGGGTTGCATTCTTTTTCTTGGTCATCGGTGCGGTAATCGTCGGCAATGCTGCCTATCAGGCAGGGAATGTCGGCGGTGCGGTGCTGGGCGTCGAAGCTGCCGTCGGGCCTTTCCCTTACTGGGCGTTGGTGATCGGACTGATCGCCTTTACGCTGCTCTACGTCGGACGCTATCGAGTTATCGAACGAATCTTGATCGGCTTGGTGTTGTTAATGAGCATCTGTTTTGTCGCCACGGCGCTGATCTTGAGGCCAGATTTCGGCGCGATACTTTCTGGCTTGATTCCCAGGCGCCTCGATTCCGCTTCACTGCTGACCGTGGTCGGATTGATCGGTACTACAGTGGTTCCTTACAACCTATTTCTACACGCCGCATCGGTACCGCAAAAATGGTGACCTGAGTCGCGATTTTCCGAGGTCCGGTTGGAGGGTGCGATCGCCATCGGCTTGGGCGGCTTGATCTCGATGGCTATCGTTGTGGTCTCAGCGTCTGCCTTCTGGCAAACCAAGATTGAGATTCGTTCAGCCGCCGACATGGCGCAGCAACTCGAACCTCTACTCGGCTCTTGGGCTCGGTCGTTGATGGGACTCGGGTTGTTCGCCGCGGGTATCAGTTCCGCGGTGACCGCGCCGCTGGCAGCAGCGCTCGCCGCACGGGAACTATTTGGCTGGGATCGGTCGTTGCGAGACCGGCGCTTTCGACTGGTTTGGATCGGAGTCCTGTTTACCGGAGTGTTGTTTGCTTCACTCGGCTTCACCCCGGTAGCCCTGATTCGCTTCGCCCAGGTCGCCAACGGTGTGCTACTGCCGATCGTCGCGACCTTCTTGTTGTTAGTGGTTAACCGAGTCGCCGTCTTGGGTGAGCACCGCAATCGCACGGGTCACAACGTCCTTGGCTCGCTGGTGATCCTCGTAACCCTAGTTCTGGCGGTCCGGGCACTTGGCAGCGTACTCGGTTGGTTGTAGATCGTGCGCGCTTCGATTGACCTCAACTGCGACCTCGGAGAGACCCTCGACGGGGCGATCGACGCTGCGGTAATGCCCTACATTTCGTCCTGCAACGTTGCCTGTGGCGGGCACGCGGGAGATCGCCAAACCATGGCGCGCATCCCTCCTACCCCGATCGCCAACACTTCGGTCGCAGGCCTGAAAACTTGCTACTAGATGATCTAGTAGATGCCATCGTTGAACAGTGCGGTCGGTTGGCAGAAGTCGCGACTCATGAGGGCGGCCAGCTTCGCCACGTCAAACCGCACGGGGCTCTGTACCACGACCTGGCGCAACACCCCGACAGAGCGGACGCTGTTCTCGAAGCGATTCGAGCGCTCGATCCCGAGCTCACGGTCTACGGTTTGGCGGATAGCGCCTTGGCGAAACAAGCCGAAGAGATCGGAATCACCTTTGTCCATGAGGTATTCGCCGATCGTCGCTATGACACCACCCAACGCCTCAGGTCGCGCCAATATCCCGACGCCTTGTTGACCACGACCGATCAGGTCTTGAACCAAGTGGATGAGTTGTTGCGCGGAAGCATCAGCACGCTTGAGGGCCGTCAACCGATCACCGCGCAAAGCCTATGCGTCCACGGCGACACGCCAGGGGCGGTCGAGCTAGTGGCACAGATTGCGGCGTTTCTCCAGCAACATCATGTCGAGATCCATCCGCCTCGCTAACCTAGATTTCGAGGTCGTTCCTTTCGGCTCATCAGCGAGGTTGTTGCGCCCATCGCAGCCACTGGAGGATCCGTTGGCCCTGCCACGGTTAGGACAGGCACTGGCCGACCGCCTGCCACCTGGGGTAAGCGACGCCATCGCCACCACCAGCGAGCTGTGTTTGGTATTCGAGGGTGACCCGAGCCGTGGGCTGAACAGCTTGCCAGAGTCCGTTGGCCAACCGTCTCCGCCGGAGCCAAGGCGATTCCATTTGCCGGTTCTGTTCGACGGCGGCGATTGGCAGACAGTCAAAAGGCACACCGAGTTGCCCCGGGCCACTTACATCCAACAACTCGAAAAGCACCCTGTAACCGTAGCCATGTACGGGTTCTTACCCGGATTCGCATACTTGAGCGGACTACCGAAAACCCTGCGTTGTCCCCGCAAGAAGACTCCCTCAACAACTGTCGCTGCTGGATCGGTCGCGCTGGGTGGCTCCTACATCGGTATCTACGGACAACCTAGCCCGGCCGGCTGGCAGGTTATCGGGCGTACTCCCATCCAGGTTGCTGACCTAGCCACCATCCCCCCAACAGACTTGCGTATTGGAGACCAGGTCGCCTTTCGGGTGATTGAGCAGGAGGAGTTTGAAGCCCTAGCTGCTGTTGGATCAAGACTCTCGTCGTGCCTTGAGGAAGGGACTTCATGACCCAGGTACGAATCAAGGTTCTCCATCCAGGACTCTTGATCTCGCTCCAAAGTGTTCCGATGCTGGGCAAGGCCTTTTATGGTTTCCCCGCCGGTGGGCCGATGGATACAAGAGCCGCCACACTCGCCAATTGCCTGGTCGGCAATTCCAAACAGGCTACGGTTCTGGAGTGCAACTTGTTGCCACCTAGGTTGGAGTTTCTCGACCAAGTCGATATAGCTATTACCGGCGCAGACTGCGGTTGGCAAGTTAATGGACATCACCTCGAGCGCAATCGGGTGCACTCACTTGCCCCAACAACGAGCTCTCCGGCGCCTACGCCACCAACGGCGCTCGCGGCTACCTCGCTATTGCCGGCCTGCTACTCAAAGTGGACACTCCTTCGTCGCAAGGAATTGAGCTTCTGGAGGTCAAACCCACCACGCTGGAGCCCGTTCTAAAAAAATATCGGTGGTGGTGGAAGATTATGAACGCATCGAAACGGTGAGGTTTGCTCCAGGACCGGAGTGGGGACTACTATCGGAAGACGATCAGCATCTGGTGATGACCAAGTCCTTCACCATTAACCCCAACAGCAATCGTGTTGGTGCCCGTCTTATCGGTCCCCTACTACAGCTACGGGCGAAAGAGCAGATGGCGAGTGTGCCGGTGATCCCTGGAGTCGTCCAACTTCCCCCGTCCGGCCAACCGATTGTTGTCCTGCAAGACGGCCCGACCACCGGCGGCTACCCGCGTATCGCGGTGATCCCAGATAGGGACCTTGGCCGCTTCAACCAAATCCGGCCCGGCAGAAACTTTCGTTTTGCCTTCGACGCGGTGCGGTCAGATCCTTACTAAGTCTCACTTGCGCACTTGTCGCCATCTTCATCCAGTTCGTTGCTAAAGAGTTGCCCCGTCTTGATATCGAACGCCATCACTCTGCGGTCGTTGCTGCACAGCTCAAACACGCGTGTACTATGGCCCAAACTTCGGAACCCGAGCGCCTGAGTGAACGCCCACGAATTCGAAACAGAGCGAGAAATATTCTCCTCTGAACCGGCGATATCAAGGGCGGAGTACTCGGCCAAGAGTCGATCCCGAGAATAGAACGACAATACGATCCATTTTTCCCTTCCTTCAATCTCGCTTGGCCACACACCGCCCCAGCGCACAAATGACATTCCAAAGAATCCAAGACGACGTGTGTACCAGTCGAACTGAAAAATCTCTTTGTCCTCAACCTTTCCCACTCGATAGACCTCGGTTTTTCCCCGGCTGCCCTCGTAGTCATACGGCTCGGATCGAGCATAGTATCGGCCGCTCAGGCTCGCAAACACCAGTACTTCGTTGGAGATTTGACTATCCGCTGAGGTCGTTCTAGCCATGGCAAAGCCGAGAAGTGCCGCTAGTGCAACAACGCCCCATGTGAAAGGTCGGTAGCTACGGTTCACGGCCACAGCCAACCGAAAGCACCCGCAGTGATCAACGAATAGACCAAGCCATCGAAAACATTCTTCGCGGTACCGGACCACGGTACCCCTTTCCAAATCGAGTCGACGATCGGGCCAATGCCGTAGGCCATGAAGGCCACGGTACCGGCAAAACGAAACACCGCCATGTAGTCGGCACCAGAGGACAAGGTACGGCCAGCGAGATAAGCCACCAAGACGCTGACCAGAACTGCGTAGAGAAACCAGAGGATCAGGTACTTCCCCATTTTCATCGGACCGTTGGGGAAAACCGTCATGACTCCAACCGGACCCCGGTTGCACTTCTCCACCATTTCCGGCTCCCCCATCTCTTTGGGTGATGCGCAGTGCGGGAAGTGGTACATGCCAGGAGTCAATTCGGCTTCGCGCAGAGAGGCTAGCGTCGCGTCCTCCTTGGGCAATTGACGGTAATCCTTTTGGTGGTACTTCAGCACCATGTGCAAGATGGAACTAACCAAGAACACCAAGACTGCCGAAACCAGGATTGGCATCCAGAGAGATGGGATAGCGATCATGAGGACCTCCTATTGTGGCGTTAGTACGAGTTACCTGCATTGTGGCCTTGAATCTACACCTTGCAACCTCCTCACCTGCTCTTCTTGGCCTCCGAACTATGCGCTACATTTCTCTGCAACCCTTCCAGTTTCGCCCGTTTCATAGGACTGCGGCGGAAGAATTCCACGTAGTCGTCTCTCGACAGAGTCAGTAGATCCACCAGGTTGAGCGGCGCACGATGCTCGGGAAGCAGCAGGGCGGGGTCGGGTTTGACCTTTGGATCAGCGTTGACCGGGCAGACCTCCTGGCAGATATCGCAACCGAATACCCAGCCGTGTAGATCGGGCGCTTCGGGCGGAAATTCACCTTTGTGTTCGATGGTCCAGTAGCTGATGCAGCGGGTGGCATCCAAGTGGTACGGCTCGGGAAGGGCCCCGGTGGGACAGGCGTCCAGGCACTCGGTACAAGTACCGCATAGATCCGCCATCGGCTGATCTGGCTCCAGCTCCAACGACAACAGAACTTCGCCAAGCAGGAACCAAGATCCGGCTTCCGGGTGCAACAGCAGGGTGTTCTTGCCCACCGCACCCAGGCCAGCGCGCGCTGCCAGTTCGCGCTCTAGGACCGGTCCGGTGTCGACGTAGACCTTGCTCTCTGTTCCCGGATAGGCGGCTTCGATTCGCTCCGCCAAGCCGTACAGGCGTTTCTGCATCAATTGGTGGTAGTCATCGCCGTGGGCATAGCGGGCAACCTTGGGCCACAGGTCGCCACCCTCGGCCCGGCTCGACTCTTGATCTCCGTAGTCCAGCGCCACACACAGGACCGAGCGCACCGACGACAAGGTGTTGCGTAAATCCTCGCGACGATCGAGGTTGCGCGCTAGGTAGTCCATTCCCGCGTGCTCGCCGCCTGCTACCCACTGACAGTAACTGTCGATGGTAGTACTCGGCTCACATGAGGCGACTCCGGCTCGATGAAAACCAGCTTCGAGCGCCCAGGACTTGAGCAGTTCGGAGCGAGGGCGCAGGATCGAATCACGAGTCACTTGGCTATTGTAGAACCTGGCGTTCTAGAGCCTGCCATTCTGGAGCCCGGCCTTCTAGCAACCTGCGACCCCAAGACCAATCCTCGGCTATCGATAGGCACCAAGTGTTTTCTTGGCCATGCACGGACCGTGGAAACCAGCTTGTCCAGGAGTGCTAGAATTACTTCACACGGCAGCGACTTGCACCGCAATTTCGCCGCGTTGATCAACAGCTGATAGCCACTAGTGAAGCGCTTCCGGGCGCCGGCGAAATACAGGAGTTAGTCGATGGATACCTTTGAGACCATTGCAGAAATGGGGCATGAGCGGATGCTCATGTGCTCGAATGCAGCCGTCGGCCTGAAGGCGATCATCGCGGTTCATTCGACCGTTCTGGGCCCCGGGCTCGGTGGTTGCCGCATGTGGCCTTACAAAAGCACTGACGAAGCGATGATTGATGTTTTGCGTCTATCGCGTGGGATGACCTACAAGGCGGCCGCGGCGGGACTGCACTTGGGCGGCGCCAAGGCGGTGATCATCGGCGACCCCAAAACCGACAAGAGCGAGGCTTTGTTTCGAGCTTTTGGCCGAGCAGTCGACGACCTGAACGGTACCTACATCACCGCCGAAGACGTCGGCACCGACATGGAAGACATGGAGACCATCCTCACGGAGACCCAATGGGTGACCGGGATCTCCCCCGCTCACGGCGGCAGCGGCGACCCCTCGCCAGTCACCGCCAACGGGGTACTGCGCGGTATCCAAGCAGCGGCCAAATGGAAATTCGGCGACTCAGGGCTTGAGGGTCGCTCGGTTGCCATCCAAGGTTTGGGGAGCGTGGGGTATCACCTTGCTGAGTATCTGACCGAAGAAGGCGCCAAGGTATTCGCTACCGACATCGACCAGGAATCGGTCGCACAGGCCAGAGAAGAACTAGGCGTCGAACCGGTTTCGGTCGACGACATCTACGATGTCGACTGTGACATTTTTGCTCCTTGCGCGCTGGGAGCGATCCTCAATCCCGAGACCATTCCTCGATTGCGTTGCACGGTGGTTGCTGGAGCAGCGAACAACCAACTGGCGGACGAAGAAGTCGACGGCATGGCTCTGCAAGAGCGCGGCATTCTCTACGCGCCAGACTTTGTCATCAACGCCGGTGGACTGATCAACGTCTACAACGAGTTCATGGGCAGCTATAACCAAGAGCGCGCGCTGCGCGGCACCCGAGGGATCTACATCAACTTGACCCGAGTTTTTGAGATCGCAGAAGAAGAAAAGATTCCGACCTATGCTGCCGCTGACCGAGTTGCTGAGGAACGCATCGCTACCATCAGCAAGTTGGGATCGCGTCATTGGGGTCGCTTGCTGAATCGCTAGTTTCGACAGATTCACTGCTTTCTACAGAGTCACTGTCGGGCTCCCCAGCCCGCACCTGCGTCAGCATCTCTCCGACCACTTGATCTAGGGTCATCTCAGAGGTATCGATGTAGTGGTAACTGTCATCGTAGGTCAGCGGCGAGTCGCTGCGCGTCCGGTCCTTGTGATCTCGGTCCGCCAGTCTCGCCAGTAGATCCTCGTGATCCACTTGGTGCCCCTGCTCCAACAGTTCGGTAACCCGTCGTTGCGCCCTAACCTCCAAACTGGCATCCAAGAAAAACTTGTGAGGTGCGTCGGGCAGGACCCTAGTACCAATATCGCGTCCTTCGATCACCCCTCCGGTAGACGCCGCCAGCCTTTGCTGTAGAGCCACTAGATATTGTCGGACGACCGACAAGGTCGCTACTTGCGACGCCATCTCCGCGGCCAAGGGAGTCTTCAACTCGGCGCCCTGAACCACGCCATTGACGCGCACTCTGGGCTCCAATCCCTGCAGTTTGATTTCCATCTCCAACTCGTCCAGCAACCCAGAAATCGCTTCTTCATCGCTGGGGTCGATGCCAGCCCCGAGCACCGTGAGACCCACGGCCCTATACATCACCCCGGTACTCAAGTAAGGCACACCTAGCTGTCTGGCAAGCCGGCGAGATGCAGTGGTTTTGCCGACTCCGCCGGGTCCGTCGACCGCAATCACCATCGGCCGATCTTCCATCACTTGGATTTGGGACCGCGGCGAGTCGTGCCACCCTTACCTTTTGGCGGACGACCACTGGTCGCTCCAGGTCGGTCTGGTCGTCGGGATGTCCTTGATGAGGGTCCGGCCTTGGGACCAGTGCCGGAGCGCTTGCTGGATTTCTTGCCAGGCTTCGCAGTTCCTCGAGAGCTCGGAGCAGCGCCTCGACTACGAGAAGTACGCTTTGATTTGTGGACTGACTTAGCGCGGCTGTCGCGAAAACCCTCGGATCGCGCGGTCGCCTTGATCGACCGACCTCTGCGGAGCAGCGCCTCAAGATCGCTCTCGGTGAGTTCCCTCCATTTGCCGGGCATCAGATTTCCCAGTGACAGCCCGCCAATGGAAACCCGCCTCAACCTGGAGACCGGATGACCAGCACGGAAGAACATTTCTCGAATTTGCCGCGAACGCCCCTCCTGCAAATCGATGGTCCACCAGCTGTTTTTCTTACTCCGCCGCTCGCCTTCCATTCGGTAGGACTGAATTCGGGCCGGAAGGGTTTTCTTGCCGTACAACGAAACCCCTCTGGTCATGCGCTCGATCCGATCTTCGGAGGGAACCCCTTTGACCTTGACCAGATAGCGCTTCACTCCTTCGTGTTTCGGATGGGCCACGCGTTGAGCAAGATCCCCATCGGTGGTGAGAATCAAAGCACCTTCAGAATTCCAATCCAAGCGACCGATGGTGAACAATCCTTTGCGCAGGGTCGGCGGCAGGCAATCAAAAACCGTGGTGCGGCCTTCGGGATCTTTGCGGGAGCACACCGTGGCAATTGGCTTGTTCAACAGATAATTGCGGTGCTCTGTGATCGGAACCACCAACCTGCCCCGCGCCTTGACCGCATCACGTTGGGCGTCAGCTTTGTCTCCCAACTTTGACACCGCACCGTTAACCGTCACTTGCCCCGCACGGATCCAGGACTCGGCCTCACGCCGCGACGCCATCCCGGCCCCGGCGATGAGCTTCTGCAGTCTCTCTTCAGCCATCGGTTTTTTCTTCCACAGAATCGCCGTCAGCAACATCACTGTCCGCGAAGTCATCGTCGGCGAGATCAAGCTCAGCCACGTCGCTGTCTTCTGCCTGATCGGCGCCATGGTCGTCGCTGGGCAAGACTCCCTGAGGATCGTCCAGCTCTCGGTCTCGATTTTGAATCTCAGCGACCATCTGCTGGGTCTCCAGCGACCCGAAGTTTTCCTCAAATTCTTCCAAGGGGGGCAAATCAACGATCGATGCCAGCCCAAAGTGCTGGAGGAATTCCTTGGTGGTGCGATAGAGAAACGGTTTACCGACCACCTGTTTGCGCCCAGCGACCCGAATCAGTCCTCGATCTAGCAGGGTTTTGAGTACTCCCCCACTGTGTACTCCGCGAAGTTCTTGAATCTCGGGCCCGGTCACCGGTTGGCGATAGGCAATGATGGTCAAAGTCTCCAGGGCCGCCATTGACAGGCGGCTACGGACCCGGGCTTGAAAAAAGCTCTCCAAGTAGTCGTTCAACTCCGCTCGCGTCACTAAGCGATAGCCGCCGGCCACTTCTTCCAGGAACACCCCGCGGTCGGTAGCGTCGGCTTGGTAGCGCTGGCGCACCGTCTCCAACGCCGGTAACACTTTGCCTCGATCGCCTTCTACGAAGAGTTCTTGCAGCCCGTCCAGCGGCACTGGGTCCGGAGCAACAAAGAGCACCGCTTCGACAATCGCTTCGATCTCGCCAGCCTTCACGTTCGAATTCCTTCCAGGTCTTCCTTCGCCAGTTCCTTGGGCGTGCGGTAAAGCAGAATCGCTCCATTCTCCGCTTGATGCACCCGCACCAGACTCAAACGCGCCAATTCCAGGATTGCTAAGAACGCCGCTACCACTTCGCCACGACCGCTGCGCAATCGTAAGTCATCGACAAAGTCCAAGGGCCGGGCGGGATCCAATCGCGACAACAAGCGCTCAAACTGATCGCGCACGGAAAACACTTCCCGATGCACCAAGTACGGCGGCGGGTGGTTGCGGTCAAACCGTTCCAATACGTTTCTAAACGCTCCCAAAAGGTGGGTCATGGAGACATCCGAAAGATCGATGACGTCATCCTCAACGGCCACCGGGGGCTGTGCAGCGCGGGTCCAGATGCCTTGACGCATGGCGTGGCGTTCAGCCATGGTCTGTGCGGCATCTTTCAGCTTCTTGTACTCCAGCAAGCGTTCGACCAGTGCTTCCCGAGGATCTTCGGACGCCGAGGCATCTTCCGAACTTGGGCGCGGCAGTAACATCCGCGACTTGAGTTGGATCAACTGAGCCGCTTCAAACAAGTAGTCCGAAGCGACGTCCAGATCGAGCTCCTCCATCATCGTCAAGTACTCGTGAAACTGACCACAAATCAGATTCACCGGGATGTCATAGATGTCGACTTCGTTGATCTTAATCAGGTGCAGAAGCAGGTCCAACGGCCCTTCAAAGATCGGCAGATGAACCTTCCAAGACGAAGGCAGTGCGGCAATCGGCTGAGAATCTAACTCCATTTTCGATAATCCAAGCCCATTGCTTCGCGCACCAAGGTCATGGTCCCTTGCGCCACCTCGCGCGCTCGATCCGTCCCGGCGTCAAGAATCCGCCACAATTCACCCCGGTCGGCGAGCAACCGCTCTCGATGCTCACGAATCGGACGGATGAACTCGATCATTCGTTCTGCGATCAGGCCCTTGTCGTCGACACATCCTAAGGTTGCCGCTCGGCAGCGCTCGGCAACGTCCTCTTGTACCTCTGGCGTCGACAGCAAACGATGGAACTGAAACAAGTTGCAGGTTTCGGGATGGCCCGGATCATCGCGACGCGCTCGGGTTGGATCGGTAAACATCTTGGCGCACTTGGCGCGGATAACGTCGGAACTATCCCCCAACTCAATCGAGTTACCGTAGGACTTGGACATCTTGCGGCCGTCCAGGCCTGGAACCTTCGGTGTGGGAGTAAACAGCGGCTGGGGTTCAGGGAAGACCTTGCCGTACAACCCGTTGAAGCGGCGGGTAATTTCCCGCGACAGCTCCAAGTGGCTAGCCTGATCCTGCCCCACCGGTACGTGGTGCGCCCGATAGAGAATAATGTCGGCGGTCTGCAAGACCGGATAACCGAGGAATCCGAAGGTCGCTAGATCTTTTTTCTTGAGCTCTCGAATCTGCTCCTTGTAGGTCGGTACCCGCTCCAACCAGCCCAGCGGCGTCAACATCCCCAACAACAGCTGCAATTCAGCGTGTTCGGCTATCTGCGACTGGAGGAAAAACACTGCGCGCTCAGGATCCAGCCCAGACGCCATCCAGTCCGCCACGGTCAACAAGGTGTTGTCGGCGATCGACGAAGGGTCGGCGTAATCGGTGGTCAGTGCATGCCAGTCGGCAACAAAGTAGTAGCAGGGGTAACGGTCCTGCAGATCCACCCAGTTCTTAATCGCGCCAAAATAGTGCCCAAGATGGAGCGGGCCGGTGGCGCGCATCCCCGATAGGACAATTCTCTGGGTTTCAGTTTTTGTTGTTTGGTCAACCATTATCCATCTACCACTTCTCTGCCGATTCCCTGGTCCAAGTGAAAACAAGGGCGCCCGTGGACATGCCCCGAGCGCCCGCAAAGCCATGCTATCAAAAGAGTTTTCCCTGGCTGAGAGCGGCGCGGTTCAATCATCCCTTGGCCTTGGCTTGGCGGTCTACCCTTGCCACCAAACGTTCATTCTCGCCCAGAACCACGAACTCCAAATACAAAGTGTAGATTTGCGCCAAGATGGTCAACGGGCCGAGGACGCGGTGCCACAGGGGATGCATCGCCCCAATGTAGGAACCTCCACCGATGACAAACGCGGCGATCACCATTCCCATTGCCAACATCAGCCACGGATAGAGTCTTTGTTTGAATTGTTTCGTTCGTTCAACGTGGTTGCGATCTAGATCGTATTCCTCAACTGCCTCGCGAATTGCTTTGCCGGTGCCCACCAGAAAAAACAAGATCCAACAGTGGGCAAAAAGGATCAGTAGGCTGCCCGCCAAGGCCACCGAGGCGTGGGTGTTGATGCCATAGATGCGGGGATTCTGGAGATATCCCAACGCTCCGGTCGCCAGCAACCCAAGAGTGCCTAGGGCACCGACCCAGAGTAGGACTCGACTCATCATGGTTCTATGTCTCCTTGGGCAGTGTCCTCATGAGCAGTGACTCCTTGAGCAGTGACTTCGTGAGGAGTGCCTCCCGGTGGCCTCACTCCCTGCTCCAGCGCTTCAACCTGACTCACCTCTCCAACCGCCTTCAGCCAAACAGCTGCCGCTTCCTGGGGGCGAAAATAGCGCATCCATCGTAGGTATCCGGCTCGGCCGCGCCGGAGGGTTTCCTGGTGATCGGCGCTCACTGCCTGGATCGCGTTCGCCAACGCGGCGGTGTCTTCCGCAGGAACCAGCCAGCCAGTTTCCCCGTTGACCACGACCTCAGGAATTCCGCTAACCGAAGACGCCACCACCGGGCAACTCTCACTCATCGCCTCCAGAATCACCAAAGGCATGCCTTCATAGGTCGACGGCACCAACAGAACGGTTGCCCGGTTCAACAAGGTCAACACTTGACCAGCGCTGCAGCGACCCAAGAACCTCACATGCTCTCGCAGTCCCAGCCTATCGACAGCGGCTTCCAGGCCGGAGCGATGCTCGCCGTCGCCCGCCAGCCACAATCGTGGTCGACTTGCGGCCGGTATCGAGGCCAGGGCCGCTAGCGCCACCTCGATCCCCTTGCGCACCCTCATACGACCAACGATCAACAGCCCTTGCTCGTGATCAGGAATCGCCACCGCTTCGGGCTGCGCTTTGCGCTCGACCATCGCGTTGGGCAAAACGCCACCGTCGGTGACCCCATAATCCTCTTCCAATTCGCGCAAGGTTTGGTGGCTGGGCGCCAATACTTGATCGACACTGCGCGCGGTCAGCAAGCCGAGAAGGATGTGCCACGGGGCTCGGGTCCATTTGAAGATCTTCTCTGACCCGCTGGGCTCAACTTGCGCTACGGTCGGCACGTCCAACCTCCGAACCGCTCGAAACTCGCGCCGATAGCTGACCTGCAGAAGCGCCACCAATCGGGGTCGAACAGGGAGCAGATCACGAATCACTGCCAGAAAAAAGGCCACCAACCCACCATCCGACTCATGGATCTGCACTACGTCCGGTTGAAACGACCGAACTTCCCGCAGAGCGCGGGGTACGACAGTCAACGGGAACAGTGCCTTAATCGACCCCAACCCTGAATCCGAACGGCCCAAGATCCGCACTTCGCAGCCTCGTTCGCGAAGGCCGTCAGCAAGCTGGACCACCTGCTCCCCGACGCCCGAAACATCGGTCGGAGGCAGGGTATTGGCGACTAGAAGGACTCGTAATGGCACAGATATTTTCGCAATATTTTCGCTTCTGTTGCAACAAGCGAATGGTACTTCACCAGCTGCCCGATAGGGGCACTTAGCTGATAACCGT
Source organism: Phascolosoma agassizii (assembly GCA_035593235.1). NCBI lineage: Eukaryota > Metazoa > Annelida > Sipuncula > Phascolosomatiformes > Phascolosomatidae > Phascolosoma > Phascolosoma agassizii. The sequence goes on from JAVJHY011782968.1 coordinate 148,160, forward strand.
GCGCGGTCGATCCGAGCTACCTGGGCTCAACTCAGCTTCTACGGAGCCGCCTCATCGTTCAAGACCGGATCCAGGATCAGCTGCAAGCGGGCTCCAGAAGCGACAGAGAATGGCGACACGATGCTTATCAACTGCCCAGCACGGAGTTCCAAATCACCGAACTCAGCGACCTGCAGGTCTGGACCTGCGGTTATTGCCTCGCAAGCAGTCCATACTTTGCGGTCACTGACGGTCGCATTATCTAAATTCAGGTTGCCGGGCCCAGTACAAGGGACTGAAGCCGTCAGGCCAACCACGGTCGTTTCACTGTTGGCGAGTGGGCTCAACAGTTCCATGAACCCACCTTCGCGTTGCGGCGCCGCAGTCACACTCACTGTGCAACTAGCCCCGGCGGCCAAGCATAGGGGAAGGGCGCCACATGGGTCGGTGCCACCATTGGGGTCGAGGTCGAAGTTCTCTCCGTCCGTGAGAAGCAGGCTTTCAACCACCAAAGCGTCTTGCCCACTACCCGTGTTCTCCAGCAGCAAAGCAGAAGTGGTACTTCCGCCAATCGTTAAGCTGCCAAAATCAATCTGGCTGATGTCAGTGCTCGGAGCTGGCCCTCCAGATTCTGGGATCGCGAGGATTCGATGCACTGCACTTTGACCTGCAGTGAATGAGTACTCCGCAATATAAAGATTCCCTGCTTGGTCCTCACCAAATGCAGCAATACTGAATGGGGCGTCGAACAGCACCCGACTCTGCCACCCCCCGCTGCAGTTCGGCAACGCGCCCCAAACTATTCCAGAGCAATAGTCGGCATAGAAGTAGATCCCCCACAGGCGGGGTTGCGCCAAGCCGCGATAGCGGTAGCCACCTGTAACGGAGTAGCATCCGGGCGGATCTTGTTCGTACTCAAGCACCGGTAGTACTGAGTTCCCAGCGAGAAACGTGGAACAGGCTCCGTCTCCTCCGGGGTCATTCTCGAAGCAGCTCGAACCTTCTAGAACATCCCAGCCATAGTTCTCTCCTCCACTACTCGCAGCCGGTTGGAAGTTGATCTCCTCCCGGGCTTGTTGCCCTACGTCACCAATCCACAAGTCTCCTGTTAGGTGGTCGAAAGAAAAGCGCCATGGGTTGCGCAGCCCCAACGCCCAGATTTCATCCAAGCCAGTGATTCCGACCCATGGGTTGTCGGACGGAAGTGCGTAGTTGCGATCCAAGTCAGCCGGAAAATCGTCGCCGTCCACATCCAAACGAAGCATCTTCCCAAGCCACGTTTGTAGATCTTGAGCATTGTCATGTGGGTCTCCACCACCACCCCCATCGCCCAACCCAAGATATAAGTATCGATCGGGTCCGAAGGCGATCGCACCGCCATTGTGGTTGCTAAATGGTTGCGCCTGAGAGAGTAGCTTCATCGCTGATCCAACATCCGCGAAGTTTGGATTCTCGCCACTCACACGGTACCGAGCGAGGACTGTGTCGCCAGCGGTATCAATATAGTGAACATAGAAGTATCCATTCGTTATGTATTCAGGATGGAACGCAAGTCCCAACAGGCCTCGCTCACCACAACAACTGACGACAGACGATAGGTCCAGGAAGGGTGTGGCGAGCAAAGCCCCGGAACTCAGCACCAGAACTTCGCCTGTTTGTTGGGCGATGAACAGGCGACCGCTATCGTCGCCAGCATGGGTAATCGTGATCGGACGGGTCAGTCCAGACGCCACGAGTTCCAGGCCGATTTCCAGATCTTGAGCGCTTGCATTCGCCAAGCAAGAGACTGCTGCCAAGATTCCCACCGCACAGCTCACCCGGGCTCGTACAACCGCATTTCTCCGAGCATAAATCCAACGCACGTGGGCAGTATATGCAACCATTTTGTTTGGATAGGCGATGCGGATCACAGCCTAAGTATTCAAGAACCTAGCCTCTAGAATTCGAACGCTCAAGCTCAAGCCTTGCCCTTCAGGAGGCAGGCTCGGCGGTGACAATCCTACGCGCCTCTTCCCGCGCAGCCTCCAACAGATCGACATCGGTGACCAGCGAGGCCGCCCGCAGATTGGCGACCCCGGCCTGACGCGAACCCAACAGCTCACCCGGACCCCGCAGGCGCAGATCGGCGTCGGCAATGGCGAAGCCATCGCTGGTTGAGGCAAACACTTCCAGCCTCTCTGCCGCCGGTTCGCTATAGCTGTGCTGCAAAGCCAAACACAAACCCCCACGATCCCCACGGCCAACCCGGCCTCGCAGTTGATGCAGTTGTGACAGTCCAAAGCGATCGGCGCCATCGATCACCAGAAGACCCGCCTGCGGAATATCGACCCCGACTTCGATCACCGTGGTGGTCAGCAACACCGGCGTTTCACCGGAGGCGAATCGGGCGAGAATGGTTTCTCGCTCAGCAGCAGGAGTCTTGCCACTCAACAGACTGCAGGCAATCGGTTGTAGCCTTTGCAACCAACGAATTCCATGCTCCTCCAAGGAAGGAATCCCGCGTTCTTGGTCGGCGCTGATGGCCGGAAACACGAGAAAGACACGACCGCCACGCTCGATTTCACGATCCACCGCGTCGAGCACCGGCTGCGCATCTGACGCAGGTACGATCTCTGTTATCACCGGAAGCCGCCCCTTGGGCAACTCGTCGATCACCGACAAGTCCAGGTCTCCATAGAGAGCCAAGGTCAAGGATCGAGGGATCGGGGTCGCGGTCATCACCAGCAGATCGACATTTTCGCCCTTCTCAGCCAAAGCGCGCCGTTGGTCGACGCCGAATCGGTGCTGCTCGTCGACAATCACCAAACCCAGCCGAGCGAACTCGGTCGACTCCTGAATCAAGGCATGGGTACCGATCGCCACACCGCTTTGCCCCGACTCCAAACGCGCCCGCGCCCCGGCAAGGTCGCTACTCGAAGTCAGTAATTCAACGCCAATATGGGGCGGCATCCATTTCGCGATGGTATTCCAGTGCTGCTCGGCCAGAATCTCGGTGGGAACCATAAAAGCAGCTTGCAGGCCACTTTCGATCGCCGCCAAGATCGCCCCCAGAGCAACCACAGTTTTGCCGCAACCTACGTCTCCCTGTACCAGCCTTGACATCGGCTTGCTGCTACCCAGGTCGGTCCAAATTTCCTTCAATACTTGACGTTGACTGCCGGTCAGCGAAAACGGCAGGGTTTTCTCTAGCAGTTCAGGCACCCGGGCGATTCCTTCGTAGGCCCGCGGTTTGGTCAGTGCCACGCGAGCGCCTCGCTTGCACTGCAAGGTGATCTGAAGCTCTAGAAACTCGCCAAACGCCAACCGTCGACTGGGCGGTGCCCCGCGTTCGGTAAGCGCCAGCGATCCGACATCAGTACTCGGCTGATGGATCGCAGCCAAAGCCGCACCCAGGGCCGCCAACCGATAACGATCGAGCAAGCTGGGGTCGAAGGGCTCCTCTACTTGATCAAGGTCAACCTGCTCCAGGAGTTTGCGAACCAGGGTGCGCACTCGACTCTGTCCCAGGTCCCCGAGTGACGGATACACCGGCACAATGCGCCGCGGATCGTCTCCTTCCAAGATGGGTTCTAACGCCGGATTGGTGAGCTGCAGGCTTTGCTCGTAGGCCCGCACCTCACCGTGCAAAACATAGGTCTTGTCTGGGTCGACCTGACGGCTCAGGTAGGGACGGTTGAACCACACCGCCTTGATCGAGCCGCTGGAATCGTGCACCACCGCAGTGGAAGGCGCATTGCGTCGCCTGCGGCATCCCGAGCTGGCCGACCGCACTTGCCCAACCAGAGTGCGCGGCCCTACGACATCGATGTTTTCAATCGATGAGATCTGTCGACGGTCTTCGTAGCGAATCGGGCGATGCAACAGCAGGTCTTCGACGGTAACCACACCGCGCTCCGCAAGACGTTCACAGGTAACCGGGCCAAAGCCCTTGTACTCAGCGAGTGGCTGAGCGAGCAGATCGAGCTCCGGATTCATCTAACGCTGTTCTACAACCAGTTCAAACTCAAGCGAGGCCAAACGAATCCGATCTTTGGGCTGCAGCGGGTAGCGCGTCCCTCGACGAAGCTGTCGTTCGTTGAGAAAGGTGCCATTGAGAGTCCCCTTCTCTTCCACCAGAATCCAACCATCATCAGTATTTTCGATTACCGCATGCCAGCGACTGATGCTGCGTTCCGGATCGAGTGAGCTTAAGTCCAAGTCGGGCTGTCGCGCTGCCTGGGGATCCCTGCGGCCAACCTCACAACGGCCACGGGTTGCGACGTCGAACTCCAGACCGCTCTCGAGATGGCGTAGCGCTGCCCGCAATACCGGGCGATTGCTGGTCAAGAGGATTCTCCCACAGTGCCATCGAGGATCGTCAGCCCATCCTGGGTCAGCCGTGCTGAGGAGCCCAAAGGAAAGACGTAGTTGGGTCGCGTGTGACCCAGCGGCAGCCCGATCACCGCCGGCAGGCCGGCGTCTTCCAGCACCTCCAGCCAGGTCAAGTCGTCTTTTTCAACGCAACCCACGGCAATCGCCTGCACCGAATCCAAAGCTCCACACTGTTTCAACTGGGTCAGCATGCGATCCAAACGGTAGTGCGGCTCATCAACATCTTCAAGGAAGAGAATATCGGAGAGCACCGGAGAATAGTCGGTCCCCACCGAGGACGCCAGCATCGACAAACAACCTCCGCGCACCACTCCGTCCAGCGAAAAGGTGCCGGTTGAGCAACGACCCGGGATCATCTCCAGTGGCTCCCCTGCCAGCGCCGACAGCAGCGCTTGTTGTTCGCCTGGGGCTAAACCGTCCGCCAGTTCAGGCGCGATCATCGGCCCGTGCAAGGTCGCCCAGCCCAAACGGCGTTCAATCTCCAGCAACAACGGAGTGAGATCTGAGTAGCCCAGATACACCCGAGGTACCTCGGACAATAAACCCCAATCGAGGCGCGGGAACAAGCGGGTCACGCCATAGCCACCCCGAGCAAACCAAATCGCGGTTAATGACGGATCGCGGAGTAGTGCTTCGAAAGCCTCGAGGCGTTGATCGTCAGAACCCGCCAGTGGCCCCTTGCGAGCAGCTAAATTGCTTCCCAAGACCGGTTCAAACCCCAATTCGCGCACCGTCTCGACCCCTCGCTGCAGGCGTTCGGGATCAACAACTCCAGAGAGCGCAGCGATACCAACTCGATCACCGGGTCGCACCGAGCGCGGAATCTTAGTGCTAGCGCCGACCTTAGCCGCGGGCTGACGAGTTGCGGTCAAATGAGTCATGGTTCAAAAGTACTGCTCCGTGCGCAGTCCATCAAGTCCGAATCATTGAAAATACAGTTCAAAAAGACCGGAGAGCCTCCATAAGCCGAATTCTGTTCCGGTTTCCCGGTGGAGCCATCCATCTGCGATCACCGTTACCGATGACCTGAAGCAATCTACCCGGAAGTGACCCGACCTAAAGTCGATGCCAGGACGGACAGCCCGGACTCACTTCCCTATTTGATCTTGCTCCGCATGGGGTTTACCGTGCCCCTTGTGTCACCACAAGAGCGGTGCGCTCTTACCGCACCCTTTCACCCTTACCTAGCTCTCCAAAAAGGCAAACTAGGCGGTCTACTCTCTGTTGCACTGGCCGTCGCGTCGCCGCGCCTCGCTGTTAGCGAGCATGCTGCCCGTAGGAGTTCGGACTTTCCTCTCCCGACCTAGGGTCAAGAGCGGCTCCTGAGACTCTCCGGTCCGGGGGTATTTTATCTCACGGGGACACAATACTTTGATTGTGTCCCCTCATTTCTTCTTCACCTGCTCTTCGATCGCCAAGGCTTGAATCCGACGATGAACTTCTTTACCCAAGCGGATACCCAGAATCTCCTGCACCTCCTCCAAGGAGGCTTGGCGAATGCCGACCACAGAACCGAAGTGGCTCAACAATGCCCGCTTGCGTTTGGGGCCTACGCCACGGATACCGTCCAGAGCGGATCGAATCGAGCGCCGACTGCGTTGGCGACGATGGTGGCTGACGGCGAAACGGTGGGCTTCATCGCGAATGCGCTGCAAGAGTTGCAAGGCCGGGTCACTGTGGTCCAGCTGCAACGGTTCTGGCAGATGTGGAAGGTAGATTTCTTCCTCGCGCTTCGCCAAACCGGCGATAGGCGTCTCCTCTACACCCAGGATGGCAAGCACTGAGAGCGCAGCATTGAGCTGACCTCGGCCGCCGTCGACCAAAATTAAGTCTGGCATTTCGCCAACTTCATCCAAGCGCCTTCGATAGCGTCGCTCGACCACCTCTGCCATCGAGGCAAAGTCGTCAGAAGTGCCGTCCAAGCTCTTTATGTTGAAGCTGCGGTACTCGGAGCTGCGCATCGCGCCGCCTTCCCACACCACCAAAGACCCGACCGGCTCGCCGCCCTGAAAGTTGGAGATATCGAAACCTTCGATCCGGCGGGGTGCTCCTGGTAGCTCCAAGAGCTTGCTCAGCTTCTCCGCCGCCTGAGCGTGGGGGTTGTGGCGAAATCGGCGCTGAAAAGCCAGCCGTGCGTTGCGCACCGCCAACTCCATTCGCTGCACCTTGGGGCCTCGTTGCGGGTAGCGCAAGTAGACCCGCTCACCTTTCTTGTCGGCCAACCATTGCTCTAAGGCGGCCTCCCCCTCGATCGGCGAAGGTAGATGAATCTCCTTGGGAATGAAGGTGGTGGCGGCGTACACCTGGGGTAACAGCTCATCGAGTAGACGTTCTGCGTGCTCCGGAGCATCACCCTCAAAAAAGATCTCCCGACGATCCAACACCTGGCCATCCCGCATTACCAAGATCGCCACTGCTGCATTTCCCCCAGCGATGTGAACTCCGAACACATCGACATCGTCTCCACGGGTCGAAGCCAGTTTTTGACGGGCGCCAAGTTCTTGGACCTCACGCAGCGTATCCCGATGGCGCGCGGCGTCTTCATAGCGCAGATCGTTGGCGGAGCTGGTCATACTCTGTTTGAGTTCGCGCACCAGTTCCGGAGCACGACCAGTGAGTAAAGCGGTAGTCCGATCCACCGAGTCCGAGTACTCCTCCTCACTGGTCAAGCCATCGACGCAGGGGCCCAGGCAACGCTTCATGTCGTAGTAGAGGCAGGGGCGCGGCAACTTGCCGTCGATCTCGATACTGCACACCCGTATGCCGAACATGCGCTGCACCATCTTGATACCGCGGCGAGCAAACCCTCCCGGCAGATAAGGACCGAAGTACTGCGCCCCATCGTCCTCAACCCGACGGGTAAAGGCGATCCGTGGATACGGATCGTTGGTCAATTTGAGGTATGGATAGGTCTTGTCATCGCGTAGCAAGACATTAAACGGTGGGCGACGCGTTTTGATCCAAGTAGCCTCCAGCAATAACGCCTCTTGATCCGTGTCGGTGGTAACGAACTCCAGGCTCTCCGATTCCTGCACCATCGACTGCAGCCGTTGCTCCAGATCTGCGCGCAGATACGAAGCCGCTCGCTTGCGCAACGACCGCGCCTTGCCAACGTAGAGCGCTTGGCCCTCTTGACCGCGGAATATATAGATGCCGGGTTGATCCGGAAGACCGCGAATGGTCTCGATCACCACCGCGCTGGCAGTCGAAGAACCGGCCGACGATGCACTGGACATCGGTTATGCGCTGAAGATCTGCAGTTGTTTGAGTTCCTGGATGCGATCCCGCAATTCAGCCGCCTCTTCAAACTCAAGTTTCTTGGCCGACGCGCGCATCGCCTTGTCCAATCGCTTGATCTGCTGATCCAGGGACTCATCGGTCAGCTCGCCGATCTCGCTCAAGCGGCCAGGAGCCGGCGCGTAAAGGTCTAGATTGCCCATCTGCACCAACGGATTGTGCACGTCCTTGACGATCGACGCTGGCTCGATATTGTTTTCCAGGTTGTACTGATGCTGCCGGGTACGACGACGCTTGGTTTCGTCGATCGCGATCTGCATCGAGTTGGTCATTTTGTCGGCATAGAAAATCACCCGGCCTTCGAGATTGCGAGCCGCGCGACCTGCTGTTTGAATCAGCGATGTTTGGGAACGCAGAAAGCCCTCTCGGTCGGCATCCAACACAGCCACTAAGGCAACTTCCGGAAGATCCAATCCTTCACGCAATAGATTGATCCCAACCAGCACGTCAAACTCTCCCCGCCGCAAGTCGGTGAGAATTTGCACCCGTTCCAGAGTGTCGATGTCACTGTGCAGGTAGCGTACCCGCACTCCCAACTCATTGAGATAGCGGGTCAGCTCCTCGGACATGCGCTTGGTCAAGGTAGTCACCAAAACTCGAAAGCCAGCCTCCACGATAGCGTGAATTTCGCCCAGCAAGTCATCAATTTGATGTTTCGCTGGTCTGATCTCGATCTCTGGGTCAAGCAGACCGGTGGGCCTGATCACTTGTTCGACCACCACGCCCCCAGCGCGTTCCAGTTCCCACGGTGCGGGAGTGGCGGAAACATAGAGCCGGTCCCCCACCTTGCCGTCAAATTCCTCAAAGGTCAGCGGCCGATTGTCCAGCGCGCTGGGCAATCGAAAGCCATAGTTCACCAAGTTAGTCTTGCGCGATTGATCGCCGAAGTACATGCCGCGCACCTGGGGGATGGTCTGGTGACTCTCATCGGCGATCAGCAAGAAGTCGTCTGGCATGTAGTCGAGGAAGGTCGGTGGCGGATCACCAGCGATTTGCCCTGAGAGATGACGCGAGTAGTTCTCGATTCCATGGCAGTAGCCAACTTCGCGCAACATCTCCAAGTCAAACAACGTGCGCTGCTCCAGTCGCTGGCGTTCCAGGAGTTTCTCTTCCTCTTCCAACTTGTCCAGTTCCACAGCCAACTCAGCCTTGATGCCGGCGATCGCTTTGACCAGCGTCTCGCGCGGGGTGACGTAGTGGGTGCGCGGATAAACCGAGACCTTGTCTACCTCTCGCAGTGGATCGCCCTTGAGCAGATCGAAGAAAGAAATCCGCTCGATTTCATCGCCAAAGTACTCGATGCGAATCCCCTGATCTTCATACGCTGGAAAAATCTCCAGGGTGTCGCCACGGACCCGAAACGATCCCGGAAACAGGTCCATCTGGGTGCGCTCATACTGCATCTCGGCGAGCTTTCTCAAGGCCACCGACAAACCACTTTCCGAGCCTCGTTCAAAAAACTGGAGCATTCCAGAAAACGCCGCAGGCGAACCCAGGCCATAGATACAAGAAACCGAAGCGACAATCACCACATCACAACGCTCAAACAACACCTTGGTCGCGCGTAACCGCAAGCGGTCAATCTCCTCGTTGACCGAGGTTTCTTTTTCGATGAAGGTGTCCGACTGGGGAACATACGCTTCCGGCTGGTAGTAGTCGTAGTAGGAGACGAAGTACTCCACCGCATTGTCCGGGAAGAAACCGCGAAACTCCTGATAGAGCTGCGCCGCCAAAGTCTTGTTGTGGCTGAGGATAATGGTTGGGCGATTGAGTTCTTCAATCACCCTGGCCATGGTGAAGGTCTTACCGGAACCGGTGACACCGAGCAGCACCTGCTCGCTGGCCCCGCGTTGAAATCCTTCAACGAGCTCTTGGATCGCTTGCGGCTGATCTCCCGCCGCGGAGAACGGCGAGACAAGGCGGAATCGGTCCACGGCGAACTAGGCGCGAAGCAGCGCCCATCGCGCCACTGGAGAGAGCGAACCCGGAGTGTTGATCGCCACTGGAATCGGTTCGGTCGCAGGAGCAACTGGGGCCGGTTCCTCAACCGGAACTTCCCCAGCCAAAGTGTCGAGCGCCTTGCGCAAGCGTCGATAGTCGTCGACGCTGCGTTCTTTGGGGCCCTTGAAGGCCAACTCCAGCATGATGGTTTGGAATCCCTGCAACTGCTGGGGATCCACTTCTTCATCCTTGATGCGCTCCCGAGCCTTGCTGAAGGCAGCGCGCAACTCTTCCAGCTCCGATTCCTCTAGATCCTCGGGCGCGTCTGCCAAAAGTTGTTCTTCGAAACGCTCCAAACTCCAGGCAATCAGGCGGTCACTATTGAATGCTACGGTGGCAAAAAGGGCCACCGCGACTAGCAACAGCACCCCGCATCCAACCCCGACCATCCAACCACATCCTTTACCACCCAGTTTTCCTCGAGCCGAAGGATCGAATGGTACCGGGGTTGCTTCCGGTTGCACTTCTGGAGGGGAAGAATCGGGTACCAGCGGGTCATTCATAAGTGATTGCAGCTTACCATCGGCTGGAGCCTATAATCCGCGTGTGGCAACGGTCTCACACAGCGATACATCGACGTCCGGTACCGGTCGAAAAAACCATCAATCGATCCCCCCCTGGGTAACGCGCAGCGCGTTCTGGATTGGCGGAACCGCCTTGATTGGCGCCCTGGCGGGAGTTGTCTTTGCCGCGTCAATCAATGTGCCCAAGGTCGACACATTGGAAGGGTTTCAACCGCCAGTGATCACTCGCCTGTACGACGTCACAGGGACCTCCTTCGAGAGTTACGCTCGCGAACGTCGCGTTCTGTTTGAGGTCGGGGAAGTTCCTGAGGTCATTCGCCAAGCGGTGCTTTCAGCTGAAGACTCGAACTTTTTTCGTCACGGTGGCGTCGACATCCGCGGGGTAGCCCGTGCGGTGGTGGTCAATTTAACCCGCGAACGTCGCTCCCAGGGTGGCTCGACGCTCACCATGCAGCTCGCTCGCAGATTGTTCTTGAGTCCCGAGCGGGCCTGGAAGCGCAAGATTGAAGAGGCCTTCTTGTCGGTCGAAATCGAGAAAAATTACAGCAAAGAGCAGATTCTCACTTTCTACTGCAACCTGATGAACCTCGGACATCGCAACTACGGTATGAAGGCCGCCACACGCTATTACTTCGACAAAGAACCGGCTGAGTTAGAAGCGCACGAGGCGGCAATGCTCGCCGGAATTCTCCAGCGGCCCGCCGACTACAGTCCATACCGCAATCCCGAAGACACCACCCGGCGTCGCGACTACGTGCTCAGACGAATGCGCGATGAGAGCTATCTCGACCAGCAGGCCTATGAAGCCGCGGTCGCCAAACCTCTTGAGGTAGTGCCACTGCGCTATGACGTGGCAGACGCACCCTATTTCGCCGAAGAAGTGCGCAAGGATATTGAATCGCGCTACGGCAAAGACGCCTTGCTAGAGAGTGGCCTCAACGTCTTCACCAGTATGGATCCGCGCATCCAGAGCGCAGTCGAGTCCGCTGTCCGTGCCGGGCTACGCGAACGGGATCGCTCGCGCGGCTGGCGCGGTGCACATCAACAAGCCGAGGACCTAGCTGCTTATACAAATTCCACCTGGTTGCGTTTTCGTCCCGAACAGAACCGCTGGATTGAAGGGTTGGTCACTAGCTTGGCCGGAGACACCGCACAGGTGAAGATTGCTGACACCACCTACTTGTTGCCTCCAGAGGGTTATCGATGGACCCGCAAGAGGTTGGGTCAGGTGCTCAAGGCCGGGGACGTCGCCTGGTTTTCGTTGGTCGCCCAAGATGACGGCGGGTTCCAGCTCAACCTCGAGCAACAGCCCGACTTGGAAGCCGCGGCGGTGGTGATCGAGAACGGTACTGGGGCGGTGCGCGGCATGGTTGGCGGCTGGGATTTTCAAGTCAATCAATTTAATCGCGCGACCCAAGCTAGTCGCCAAGTTGGCTCTACTTTCAAAGCTTTCGTCTATGGCGCCGCCTTAGAGTCTGGATTCACTCCGGCGGACACCATCTTTGACGGGCCGGTGGTGTTTCCGGACGCCAGTGGCCAGGCTGGATACAGCCCGCGCAATTTCAAGCGTACCTATTACGGCATCCTGACCCTGCGCAGCGCTTTGGAGAATTCGCGCAACGCTTCTGCTGTCAAGGTGCTGGATTTGATTGGCGTTGAGCGGGTGATTGATTTCGCCCGCAGGAGTGGCCTCACTTCCCCACTTCCTCCCTACCCCAGCTTGGCCCTCGGAGCTTCGGACCTGACCGCCATTGAATTGGCTGGCGCCTTCTCGACCTTCGCTAACGGAGGTCTCTACGTCGCCCCCTACTTGATTGAACGCGTCGAGGATGCTGACGGTCGCCAGCGTGAGGTCCACCGTATGGAGGCGCGTCAAGCCACCTCCCCAGAGGTTACTTACTTGCTGGTGCACATGCTGCGCGGCGTGGTCGATCGCGGTACTGCCAAGTCGATCCGTAATTTGCCTTTGGACATCGCCGGCAAGACCGGCACAACGAATTCTTACAGCGACGCGTGGTTCGCGGGGATGACCCCGCAATACACCATTGTCGTCTGGGTGGGCTACGACAAAAAGAGGTCGCTGGGGGCTGACGGAACCGGAGGCGCAGCAGCACTGCCTATATGGCGACGGATTGCGGAACGGGGACTGGAAGAGGGTTGGATGCGCTCTGAGGAAACTTTTGTCCTGCCACAAAGGGTTCGCACTGCCCCGATTGAACTGCGTTCCGGCTATTTGGCGGGGCCAGCAGCCGATCAGCTATTCGATGAGGCCTTTATCGACGGTACCCAGCCGTTACAGATCTACCGTGCCGAACGTGGGCGGATTCTGGACCTACCTTGGTATCAACAGGAAGAGCACTACCTACCCAAAACCGGCGAGCGGATGCCCGGCCAAGTCGAGGACTGGAGTCGAGTGCGAGAGCAGTGGCAAGAACGCTCTAGCAACTAGCAACTGTCCAAGGAAATTCGTTCTCTTGTCGATGAGCACCGACCAAAGTCGCGCTAGCTCTTGGTGCAGATCAGAGCGTAGTCCCGGTATCCGTGCAGCAACTCGTCCAAACGATCGCGAAGCTCATTGACCCGTCCGGCCACCGATCGTAGATCTCCCTCCAGCCCGTCCAACGGCACTTCGGGGAGTCTTTGATCTACGCTGTAAGGCGCAAAGTCCAGGCGCTCGATCGAGTCAAAGCCGACCTCTCGGGCCAACCACTCCAAAGTGTCTGGATGAACCGGTCGGGTATGACGCGGGTCGCGCCAAAAATCCCGCGAACCAGCGACCAAGGACATCGGATTCGCAGTTTCTAAAATCAACACGCCCCGTGAACGCAGGGTTCGATAGCTGAGTCGAACCAAACGATCCAAATCCGCCATCGCCATGCCCTCAATGGCGTGCAAGGAGATCACCGCGGCAAGGCTCTCTTGCTCAGACTCATCAAGCGTCTGCATGGGGTCTCCCTGCTCAGCAGCTAGACCCTTTTCCAGGCACGAGGCGACAACTGCTGGGTTCGAGTCAACCCAACGAAGCTGCAGTTCCGCCTCGGCGAGTTGGCGCACCACGTCTCCGTTTCCGCAACCAAACCCTAGAACCGGTCCGTCTTGGGGAATCTTCTCCAGGTACGCCGCAACCTGGAGATCTCCAGCATCGACTGCTTGATCTTCGACCAACCCAGCATAGCTTGTCTGGCGCAAAGACTCAGCGAGTTCAGCCGTCGAGGGGGCGCTCGGATCACCACTGGTACTCGCCAACGTTTCACTCAGTGCATGTTGCAGGTCTCGACTGCGACGCCGGTAGCGGTCGAGTTTCTGATCCACGCGGGAAAACAGTGCGTCGTTGTGGTTCATCACGTCCTGCAAACCGTCACGCAGGATTCGACTCACCAACACCGCTTGATCGCGCATCTCCTGCTGCCGCCACTCACTTTCGGAAGCCGATTGTTCTAGCAAACTGCTGACTTCGGCATCACGATGAGCTAAATGGTCCAGAAGGATCTGATTGAAGACCCGTTGGCGATCCCAAAGGTCAGCAACTGGAGCTTTGAAAAAAGGCCGCAATAGACGCTTGGCCGCGACTGCGATGCGACCTAGAATCCCTGGCCGACCCTGAATCGAAAATGGTCGATCTTGCGACCAAATCTGCCGCCACTCGGCGAGATCGTCGCCGGGGTGTTGCCCGACCACAGCCCCCGAATTCCCGTCGCTCTCGACTTCGGCGCCAGCGGGGGACTCGGGATCCAGGGTCATCTACTCTTCAGCTTGTACAGTGACCGAAATCTCTGGCATCACTTCTGGATGCAGCACGATGCGCACCAGGTGTTCGCCCAGCGTCGTGATACCGCCCTCCAGATCGACCGCTTTGCGATCAACCTCGATTCCGTCCCCCAGTAAAGCGTCGACAATCTCGGCAGCGGTAACCGAACCATAAAGTTCGTCGCCTTCCGAAACCTGTCGGTGCAACACCACCGCAGCGCCTTCAAACTTCTTGGCGGCCTCTTGAGCAATCCCGATCTCGCGCTGAAACTGAACTTCAATTTTCTTGCGTATCTGTCCAAAGTAGTTGCGATTCGCCTTCGTCGACTCAAGCGCTAGGCCTTGAGGAATCAGGTAGTTACGAGCGTAACCGGGCTTGACGTTGATCTCGTCGCCACGCGTCCCCTGATGGACAACATCTTGTAAGAGAATGACTTTCATCCTTCGTGCCCCTAGTCGTTGGCAAACGGCAGTAGCGCCAAATGACGTGCTCGTTTGATTGCCTGAGCCAGCATCCGTTGATGCCGCGCCGAGGTGCCTGAAATTCGTCGCGAAATAATCTTGCCGTTTTCCAACGTCGAACGCTGCAAAATCTGCACGTCCTTATAGTCGATGTACTCAATACCAGCAACGGTAAACCGGCAATACTTGCGACGACGTGGAGCGTCATCCTTTCTGCGTCTTTCGCGTCCCATTACTCCGTCTCCTCTGCCACCACTTCACTGGCTGGCGGTTCTGACGGGCCGATACCCACCGCTGCCGCAGCCGGAACAAATTTCTTACCCTTGCGAACAGCGCGCTTGAGATCCTCGTCGGTGCGCACCGTGAGGTAACGCAAAACTTTCTCGTTCTGCATCATCCTCATCTCGACTTCACGAAACGGCGGAGTAACGTCGTCTGCAACCATATAGAGAAAGGTGTAGTACCCCTCGGTCGCCTTGTTAATCAGGTACGCCAAGCGCCTCTTGCCCCAGCTTTCTTCCTTGCTGAGCGTGACGCCATCGACCAACACCAGTTCTTTCACAGCGTCGACGATTTCTACGTTTTCTTCTTCCGACACTCGCCCATCTACGACGACTGTCAATTCATAAGTCCGAGCCATGGTTAATTAAAACCTCCCTTTGGCTTGCAGCGACGCCCCCAATCGGACGCAGCAGGAAGGCGGCACCGGTTGGTGCCGCGTTCGTTTGAGCGCGGAGTTTACCAATCCCCCTGCGCTTTGAGCAATGCGAACGGGGAAATGGGAACACAAACAAAGTGTTGTGTCCCCGCCTTACAGCAGCCCCGTCTACAGCAACGGTGCGATGACGAGCGCGACCACCGACATCAACTTGATCAAGATGTTCAGACTGGGGCCAGCGGTGTCCTTGAAAGGGTCACCTACTGTGTCTCCAACCACAGAGGCTTTGTGCGCATCGGAGCCCTTGCCACCGAATGCGCCACCTTCGATGTACTTCTTGGCGTTATCCCAAGCACCACCGGCGTTGGCCATGAAGATCGCCATGGTGACACCGGAAACGGTGACGCCAGCGAGCAGACCACCCAAGGCTTCAATGCTGTAGAAACCAACCGCCACTGGAACCACAATGGCCATTAAGCCAGGGAGCACCATCTCCTTGATCGCGGCAGCAGTGGAAATCTCGACACAGCGAGCGTAGTCAGCTGTTCCGGTCCCTTCCATCAGGCCAGGGATCTCTTTGAATTGGCGACGAACTTCTTCGATCATCTTGAATGCCGCTCGCCCCACTGCCTGCATCGCCATCGATGAGAACAAGAACGGGAGCATTGCGCCAATGAACAAGCCGCCCATGACCAATGGTTTTCCTAGGTCGAGCACGGTCAGGCCAACCTGGGTCTTGAAGGCGGCAAACAGCGCTAAGGCGGTGAGCGCCGCCGAACCAATCGCGAAGCCCTTACCAACCGCTGCCGTGGTGTTGCCCACTGCATCCAGTTTGTCGGTACGTGCTCGCACTTCACTACCCAAATGACTCATCTCAGCAATACCGCCAGCGTTATCCGCGATCGGGCCATAGGCGTCGACCGCCAATTGAATACCGATGGTTGAGAGCATGCCGAGCGCTGCGATGGCAATGCCGTACAGACCGGCGAACTTAAACGCCACCAGGATCGCGCCCACCAAAACAATAATTGGCAGTGCAGTTGACTTCATACCCACCGCGAGTCCACCAATGATGGTGGTCGCAGCGCCGGTCTGGCTGTCCTTGGCGATCGATTGCGCCGGTTTCTTAGCTTCAGATGTGTAGTACTCAGTAATCAAACCAATGGCGACACCGGCCAACAGACCACCCAGGGTGGCAACGAACACGCCCCAACCGGTGAACTCAACGCCACCGGGAATCGTGTAGGAGCCGGTCAATAGATAGTCAACCAAAAAGTAGGTCACCACCAGCATCACTCCGGCGGCGGAAAAAGTACCCCAATTGAGAGCACGCTGAGGGTCTCCCCCTTCCTTGGTACGCACCAGAAAGGTTCCCAGAATCGACACCAAGATGCCGACCCCAGCAATCACCATCGGCAACGCCAGTAGTTCCGGGGTGTAGGCAGATCCGGCCGCGTTAACCGCAGAGATCCCCAGCACCAAGGCCCCGACAATCGCTCCAACAAAGGACTCAAACAAGTCAGCGCCCATGCCCGCGACGTCGCCCACGTTGTCGCCAACGTTGTCCGCGATCACCGCAGGGTTGCGCGGATCGTCTTCGGGAATTCCCGCCTCCACCTTACCTACCAAGTCAGCGCCAACATCTGCGGCTTTGGTGTAAATACCGCCGCCGACACGGGCAAATAGAGCGATCGAACTGGCCCCCAGCGAGAACCCAGCCAGCACGGTGACGGTCTTGGCCAAGTCTGCCTGCGGATTACCGGTGTTGAAGAGATTGGAGTAAACCGTGTAGAGGACTGATAAACCGAGCACTCCCAAGCCGACCACCGAAAAACCCATTACGGCACCACCGGAGAAGGCGACACTGAGGGCCTTGTTGAGGCTGGTTCGGGCCGCTGCCGCGGTGCGTACGTTGGCTTTGGTAGCGATGCGCATGCCGAAGAACCCGGCCAAGGCTGAACACAGTGCACCCACCAGCAGCGAAACGCCGATCAGAGCCGAGCTTCCTTCTTTGCCCATATTGGCCCACGCCAAGAGCGCTGCCGCGACCACAACAAAAATCGCCAGTACTCGATACTCGCGACTCAAAAACGCCATCGCTCCAGACCGAATGTGGCCGGCGATGGTTTCCATTTCCTTGCTGCCAGCATCTTGTTTCGCAACCCAACGGCTACGAAGCCAGGCAAAAACCAGACTCAAGATTCCAAGGGCTGCCATCCATTGAATCATTGCTTGACTATCCACAATCTACCTCCAGGGACTCGGTCGTCCTCATGTTTCCTTTGCTCTATTCCTCTTCGGCAGCGCCCAAGGCCCGTTGCCAGCCATTGAACCGCTGCATAGTCTCTTCGACACCGTCTCTCTGCCACGAGCCACAGGCATCGGCGGCAGCGGCGATCACTGCATCCACCGTCTCCTGTTCGTCGGGCTCAAATTCATTCAATACAAACTCGGCCAACTCGCCCTTGGGCATCCCAGAGGTAGGCTCAACGCCCACCCGTAGCCGGGCGATTTCGTCACTCTGCAGTCCGGCGACGATGGATTCCATTCCACGATGGCCCCCGGGGCTTCCTTTGCCTCGCAACCGCATCCGACCCAATGGCAGTCGGACTTCGTCGTAGACAATCAATATTTGATCCTTGGTCAAACCGTAGGTTTCCAACAGACACCGAACCGCATAGCCGCTGCGATTGACGTAAGTTTGCGGGGCGATCAACACCAAGTCTGCAGTTTGCGCCCACAGGCAGTTACACAGACCTTCCTGGAACTTCTGCCCGGCACGGGATGCCAGTTCATAGACCACGTCAAACCCTAGGTTGTGACGTGTCCCCTCGTAGCGTGGCCCGGGATTTCCCAGGCCAACGACATAATGCTCCGGTTGTGTCACCGAATCGCCGACTGGACGCTCTAGGCGTCTTCCTCTTCTTCGTCCGCCTCGTCGCTACCACCCTTGCCAATGACTTCGGGTTCGGCCATCTCAGACTCAAGCAGCAGGTCGTCTTCGTCCTCTTCGGGCTCAGCTTCGACACGAGGATGGGAAACCGACGCCAAGACACGATCACCATCACTAATCAGCTCTAAACCCTTGGGCAGTTCTAGATCGTGAACTTCGCCATGGTCTCCAATCGCCAAGCCAGAGATATCAAATTCCAAATGCCCTGGGATGTCGCCAGGCAAACATTCGATCGTGATTTCTCGGGTTACAAAGTCGAGCACACCACCTTCGTCTATGACTCCAGGCGCTTCCCCAACTAACTCAATCGGCACCTCGACACGGACTTTTTCGTCCATCAGGACTCGCTGGAAGTCGACATGAATCACTCGGCGTGACACCGGATCGGTTTCCACGTTGCGAATCATGGTGTGCCGACTCTTATCGCTGTCGCCCAACTTAAGCAGAAACACACCGTGCTCACTGCTCTTGCGGATCATTTCCAGGAACGACGATTTCTCGACCTGGATCGATACTGCGTCCTTGCCAGCCCCATAGACCACAGCCGGAATCCAGCCGCCAGCCCGTAGCCGTCGATTTGCGTTTTTCCCCGTTTCCTCACGAGGCTCCACCGTCAACTGCATTTCACTCATAGACCTCTCCGTCGATCGACGCTAAACGAACAGCGAACTGACCGAACTGTTCTCGTGAATTCTCAGAATCGCTTCGCCGAGCAACTCGGCGACAGAAAGCGGCCTTATCTTGCCGCAAGCGGCGATCTTATCCTCTAATGGCGTGGTGTTGGTAACCAAGACATCTTGAATTGCGGAATCTTGAATCCGCCCCAGTGCCGGCCCCGAAAGCACTGCGTGGATGCACGCAGCACGCACCGATAACGCTCCTTGGTCAATCAAGGCCTGAACGGTCTCGATCATGGTTCCGGCGGTATCAATGATGTCGTCTAGAATCAATACGTTACGTCCGTCAACGTTACCGATCACGTTCATCACCCGCGCTTGATTGACTGCTGTTCGGCGCTTGTCGACAATCGCCAACTCAGCGTCCAAACGCTTACCGATCGCCCGAGCTCGCTCTACCCCGCCAGCGTCCGGAGAGACGATGGTTAGGTCAGGAATCTCCATCTCTCGAATCGCATCCAGCAACACTGGCGCTGCAAACAGATGGTCCACCGGCACGTTGAAGAATCCTTGAATCTGCGGTGCGTGCAGATCCATAGTCAAAATCCGGTCAGCACCGGCCGTGGAAATCAGGTCGGCAACCAACTTGGCGGTGATCGGAACCCGAGGCTTATCTTTCTTGTCCTGCCGCGCGTAGCCGTAATACGGCAACACCGCGTTGACGCGGGTGGCGCTGGAACGCTTCAGCGTGTCCAAGAGAATCAGTAGCTCCATCAAGTTTTCATTCGGAGGCGCGCACACCGGTTGAACGACGAAGACGTCTGCACCACGCACGTTTTCCTCCAACTGGCAAAAGATTTCACCGTCAGAGAACTTGAACGACTCCACCTTGCCCACTGGCAAGTGCAAGTAGTCGCAAATTTCCTTGACCAAGCCCGGGTGAGCCCGACCACCAAAAACTTTGAGATCGCCCATATTCATTCCCTGCGACCGTCTTTCAACCGCCGATCAGGTTTCCAATTGTGTTTCGACTGCGCCTTCTGGAGCGGAGTGAACCGCTAGCGCGATCTTACGGCACCAGCCTCCGAGGCTCAACCGACAAAATGACTGAACCATTGGATATCATCGGCACCATGCTGAAAGTGTCACCCCAGATCTTTAACCGATTTCCCGGCGTTCGCATTGGAACTCTGGTAGTCCAGAATCTTGACAACAGTTCAACCACGTTCGACCTGTCTCGGGAGATCGCCGAAGCTTCACAGGCATTGCGCGACACAATGTCCGGATTGCCGGTAATTGAGCACCCAAACATCGCTTGCTGGGAGACCCCTACCGCGAGTTCGGCGCAAAACCCAAGTACTACTACCGAAGCCGCAAAGATTCCCGGACAGCCCTTCGAATGCGTTTGAAGGAACTGACTGCTTGACGGCCACGATTCGGCTACCGCCGACTGCACATATTGCTACGGCGCGAAGGATGGATGGTGAATCACAAGGTGATCC
>JAVJHY011782969.1:0-38302 GCA_035593235.1 Phascolosoma agassizii
GCGATAGTGGCCAGCCGGGCCTCCGGCCGGTCAGCGCCCACCATCCTGCGCCACAGTTCAGCCCAGTTGGCACCTCAAGAACCGCAGCCACTCGCTGACCAACGAACCGACCCATATCCGGCAATGAGGAGCGGGTGCTGGGTCCTCGGCAACTGGGGAAACCGTTACAGATTGTTCGTATCGGCGACGTCATGCTTCTTGGAGCCGACAAAGACAGCTGACGTGGTCGGCGGAGCTGCGAACAGATCCTCATGAGCACCGAGCGAGATCACCCCTGGGAGCCGGGCGTTCCTGCAAGTGGGGATTCGTCGAATCGCTTGAGCGCAAGCGGCAGGTCTTCGATCTCCCACTGGTCGACGCGAACGATTCGGCCGTTCCGCTCAACGATGTAGTTGACGACCAGATTCTCGGTGGGCGCGCCCGATTCGAGTCCAGCGACGTTGGCCACCGTCACGACCACCTCGTGATTGCGCGCCGCGTGGATCTTCTGGGTCACCATCTGGCCCGGAAGATCGGCAACCGCGGTGTAGTACCCCAGCGTGTCCTGCTTGGTCTGTCCTCTGACGGCAGCGAATGCTTCGAACGATTCACCGTCGAGGTCGTCATCGAGGATCTCGGCCAGTTGGTCGAGGTGGCTCGAGTCGCGGGAGACGGAGTCGAGGAGGCTCAACGTCGGGAAGCACTCGGGGGCAGCGTCGCCGAGTTGATCGAGGTACAGCTCATTGAGGCGATCGCACGCGGTGGCGAGTTGGTCGGCCTCAAGGTGCTCGAGCGCTTCCACATCCCCGGTTGGCGAAGCAAGGCCAACGATGAGTTCGGGACCGTGGTCGGCGAAGAGGTTGGTCCCGTGCGCACGGCCTTCGAGCACGTGGAGCTGGCTGCTGGTCGCCTGTTGATCGAGCTCGAGCGCAGTGTCCGCGTAGGGCTGATCGTTCTCGGCGGTGATGACAAGGAGTGGTTCGGCTAGCTCGCTCGCAACGTCGAGCGCCTCGAGGCCGATGAACTCTGCTGGGGCCGATAGGGATGCAGCACCGGCCAGATCGAGCTGCGAAGCGACGTTGATCGAGGCAGTCGCGCCCATTGATGCACCCATGACCACCACCTTGGAGGCGCCAGAAACCCGAGCGAGGTTGATGGCCGCGATCAGGTCGACATCGAGATTGCTGTCCTTGGCGCCGGTTGATGTGCCATAGCCCCGAAAGTCGAATGTGAGAACCTGGTAGCCCTCGATGGCGGCCGTCCGGGCGAACTCGGCCCAGGTGCTCTGGTCACGTCCGCGCATGTGTGCAAGGACGATGCCAATGTCGCCCTCGCCGAACAAGGTGCCGTTGAGCTCTTCGCCGTCCTCGGTGGCGAACCGAACGCCCCGCTCGACGACGTTGACGCCCGCGACTTCGTCTACTGGCGCGTCGGTCCCGGTGGCCGCCGGGACCTCGGGGTCGCCCTGATCGGCTTGCTCGGCCGAGTCAGACGACTCCGACCCAGCGGCCCGTGGACGTCACCCTTGGTCGGGTTGGTCTGCCGGATCGAGCTTCAGCGACGCCGAGTTCATGCAGAACCTCTCGCCTGTGGGTTGAGGCCCGTCAGTGAAGACGTGGCCAAGGTGAGCTTCGCAGTTTGCGCAGACCGCCTCGACTCTGATCATGCCGTGGCTGTTGTCGGTGATGCGTTTGACCTTGCCGTTAATCCGTTTTTCTACTATAAAGGATTTCCTGCCTGAAGCCGTGATTCGAAGGCCGAATCCATTCAGGAAGGTATCTCGCAGGAAGGCTTGCCCTTGGTCCGGGGGCAAGAATTTATCGACCACGGACTTGGTGATCTTGACCTTCTGATTGTGGGTTTTTGTAGACACTATGTAGACACCTCACGTCAAATTCTATGAGGGAGTCTAAGGCATAATCTGGGAGGAAGTCAAGTAATCCATTTATTCATAAGGGGTTATCGGGTTATTTCAAACAGATTCCTACTGCCTCAAAGGGCGTTTTTTCCCATTCGTAATCTGTAGGCCAGCGGCTCGAAGCCACTCGGTTGCTCCATTGCCAGAGGGTTACAATATTTTGCGGAAGGCCGATTTGATTATTTTCTTAGAATTTGCAATTCTATTAGGGGTATTGTTACCTTGGTAAGAGTGCGGGTTCTCTTTGAAGTCGTATCACGGGATTGCCCTTATTCAATTGAATAAGAGAAATAGAGTAGTTCACAAAAGGGACTAAAAATGAGCAAGGTTAGCGAGTACATGAGCACCACCCTCAACACCACAGCCCCGGATGAATATGCCTATAAGGCTATCGATGAAATGTACAAGCATAAGGTGAACGCGCTTCTGGTGAAAAAAGGCGGGGACTATGTTGGAATATTCACCAAGACGGATTGGATGATCCTGGCATTAAAAGGAGAGTGCGACACTAAATCCGTCAAGGTTTCCACGTTGATGACGGACATCAAAAGCAGTATCGATAAAAACCAGACCATTGCCCAGGCGAGCGCTCTCATCGAAAAAAGAAAAGTGCGGCACCTTCCTGTAACCGACAACGACAAAATCGTCGGGATGTTTTCCGTCAAGGATATGGAACGCTATTATCTAGGCCTGCACAAGAAAACGGGTTTTTAACAAAACGGTTTTCACCTTTTAATAGAATCCACCATACTTTCTCTGCCCATTCCTGTTTGCTTAACATCGAATTGCGTATGATCATTGAGCTTTTCTGATATTTTATGCCTTGGGAAGCCATCCAGACATGGCGCAACGTTGGGCGAACAGGGGCGTGAAGCTTTCAATATTCTCGGAAATCTCTGTCATGAATTCTTCCGCCAAACTTTGATCCTTAAAACATTCGTAAATATCGTCCAAGAATCCGCCGCGCAATAGCGGATGCTCGAGAAAGTCCCGTCCGGATCCGGTAGTGATCTCCAGCGGATAATCTTTTACCTCCACCTTTCCCATTCCTAATTTCTGTAACCACTGCCGGGCATGGTCCGCTGACGGCCGTTCTTCAATGTATTCGACCAGCGCCTTGCGTTCGCTTTCGTAACCGCGTTCGGACATGGCGCGGTCTACCTGTTCCCACAGAGAGTCAAATGTTCCAAGGGAGGGAAAGGTGAGAACGATTTGACCACCCGGTTTCAGGAAGCGGACCAATTTTTGAAGCGCTTCGGATCGATTGGGACGGAAAAACATGAACGACAGGTTGCCGGTGATCCGATCAAAGCGGGGCAGGTCGGGCGGCAATTGCCGCATATCGCCCACCTCAAACACCAGCTGCCAGCACCTGTCTTTCGGGACCCACCTGCTCGGCGATATGAAATGCCGGTATTCCCGACCCTGCGGCAACATCCAGAACAGTGGCCCCCGGAAACAGTTTGAGATGGCTCAACAGCACCTTCGCAAAAGGGGTAGACCAGTAATCATATTCGGGTAACGGCCATTGAGGCTTCACGCAACCTCCTTCAGTTTATGATGGGATAAGGAAAAGTTATCGGAAATAAATTGTATTACTAGACATACCTGATGACCTTTTTATAAGGTTGAATTATTCTTGAAAAAATGATTGCAAAGAAGGATTCAAAGTATTTCTCTCTACGATGAGATGAAGTAGGATGTCGGGTTTATGTTTTTCTATGAACCCTTGTGTTTTGTCAATGGAATGGCCTCCGTAGTGTAATTCCAGGTTTCTGCTGAAAGTTGTTCCAAAAAGTTTACTGGCATTATCGCCCATGGAGTCCCTCAGCGATAGTAATGTTAAATCGTTCAAGGCGTGATCATTTAATACCAGCTTTGGTAAAGTCGTAATATGCAGTCTCGGATTCACACCCTTAACGCACTCGCCTTTTAAGGATAAGGTTTTCCGGTCAATATCCTGAATGCAGACGGTCTCATGCATTCCGTCAAATTTAATATGAAAATCATTCTCGCGCTCGTCATTTGAAATCATACGAAATCCGATTTTCAAAAACCATGACAACACCCTGCTGCTCCTTGGTAAAGGTTTGTTTGAATGAACCACTGCAAGCTTTAACTTCATTCCAAACCTGTGATTCATTTCACTTAAAATTTCCTGGTATCCGATGAGACCTCCCAACATATTCCAATGTGTTCCTGTTTTATAATATAAGTCGGGTTCTCTGGTTTTGTATCTTAGTAATGAAGGTCTTAAGTCCAGAATATTGATTCCGGCGCTCTTTGCTTTGGCGGCAAAGCGAGCTGTTGAGTTGTGATCAGGTGTTGGTAGCCAATCCGGCAGATATTCTTTGTAAATCGAGTGCTTGTTGGGTGCGATGGCGAATAATGTTCTAATTCCTTTCGAGGTAAGCCAATTCTGTCTTCGTTTAAGTGCTTCGATGGTTTTTTCAATATTTTGAGTTGAGGTTAGAGGGATATCTAGGTCTCCGGTCTGGCTGATAACTTGAGCATATTGGTTTCCCAGAAACATCCAGCCATTTTTCCCGATAATAACTTTATCCCAATCTCCTGTTATGCCTGCTTGATAAAGGTGATAGTTGATAAACCCTTCAATTAAATCCAGACTGAAAAGCTTCTCAGTATCACTTAAAGATAATTTCCAGTGGTTCTCCATCAAGTTGATTAAAGGGATTAGTAAAAACAAGACCCCTGATAGCGCCAGCCCACTGAGAAACTTTTTTTATAGATCTTCATGCTTGGTCCTCTAAAAGTTGAAATAAAGGAAAACTTCATTGCTGGAGGATACCAATATTATCAGCGCACAACTGACCGTCAAGGAGAGCAGGAGAATTTTCGATCCTGTAAACCATTTGGGATTTGCTAGCATCTCCTTTTTGATCTGCATACTATTTTTGCTAAAAACAACCATACCTAAAGCAACGAGAGATAGCAGAAGAGACCATTCAGAGACCCATATGTTATCGGAATACTCTTCGACTACTTTATATAAAGGGACATGCATTGAGGCGAGTTGACTCAGGAATTTTATGCTCAGCTGTGCCGAGCTGACGTCGACCATGCTCTTGAGTATACCTGTTGCGGTTTCCAGATCCTGCGCCCGAAAGATAACCCATGAAGCATTTAAAAACAGAAAGGTGCACAACCATGCCAGCCATCTGGGGAGAGCCAAGCCGAGGTTACTCCACGCCCGATGGATATTGAGGGTGATCCCATGAAGCGCTCCCCAGACGATAAAGGTCCAACCCGCACCATGCCAAAGGCCGGCGAGAAAAAATGTCACCAGAATATTTACATAAGTCCGAGTGGGTCCTTTACGATTACCGCCTAATGGGATGTAGAGGCAGTCCCGTAGCCAACGGGAGAGGGTCATGTGCCATCGCCGCCAGAAATCCCGTATATCGCATGCTTTATAAGGTGAATTGAAATTGATTGGCAAGTGGATATTGAACATGAGAGCGGCGCCGATAGCCATATTCGAGTATCCCGAAAAATCAAAATACAACTGGAAAGTATAGCTGAGACTTGCGCCCCAGGCCTCGATAAAAGACAGGGATCTTTCAGCATCAAACCCCGCCGTGACCCAAACTGCAAAAGTATCTGCAATGGCTACTTTTTTAAATAACCCTATAAAAAATACCGAACATCCAACAGTCAGGTTTTTCCAGTTAAGGAGTTTCCCATGTATTCCCAAAAACTGCGGCATCATTTCCCTGTGATGAACGATGGGGCCGGCGATCAACTGGGGGAAGAAAGCCGCAAATAGAAAATAATTGAGAAAACTATATTCCCGGGTATCGGAATAGTAACAATCAATCAAATACGCGATTTGTTGGAAAGTAAAAAACTGATTGCAAGGGGCAAGGCCTGATTGATTAGTGGCACAGGACTGCTTAACAATTGATTAACATTTTCAATAAAGAAGTTGACATACTTATAATATCCGAGAAGCCCAATGTTGAATAGTATGCCTCCAGAAAGAGTAAGTTTTCGCTTGAACACAATGCGATAAGTTGACTTGTTTTCCGAAACTCCCGAATTTCGTAGAATGGATCCTGCTAAAAAATTTACAAGAATAGATCCGAGTATTAAAAAGACTCCCTCTATTTTCCAGTAACTATAGAAAAATAGGGAGGATAGTACCAACCACGTTTTTGCGGCGGTGACAAGTCTGTAGCGGCATAAGGTGAAATAAATTATCAGGGTGGTGGGTAAGAAAATAAAAATATATTCGGGGGAATTAAAAAGCATTCAGCACTTGGCCTCCGGAAAAATGTCGGGACAGCTCAGTAATACCTCCGCAAAGGGGGTCGACCAGTAATCATGTTCGGGTAAAGGCCATTGAGGCTTCACGAAACCTCTTTCGGTTTAGAACGGGGAAATGCTAACGAAGTAGTATTGTAGCATCATCTCTTTGTGCCACGAATCAGAGTTTCGTACTCATAAATACGAGGTTCATTCATCTTTTGTATTCAGTGATTCTGCAATTCGGTAGCACGACATATTACTGTATCAGGAGTTAGTCTCATTCATTGAACCAGCCTCCTCCTTCGGTAATATATCTCGGGTAAAAAAGTTCAATAAAATTACATCTGACTTTACTGCTATAAATCAATTATTCAATAACTTACCAGAACTATACCTTTACATTTAGTGTAGTAGTTTGTTTTTCAATAGCTTAGTGGATGGGTTTGAATATAATAGGGTAATAATTAATACCCCTTATGGGGTTATGGGGGCAAGTCATGAGTGTTTTACTTATGGGATTGAGTGTATTTGATGTGATTTTAGCTAGCTTCTTTATTGCGATGGGAGTATCCAAGGGTATTTCATTTTTGTTTAGACGAGAGAGTGTGAAGCCATTGCACTCAAGCTTGGTACCCGTACAAATTTATTCTGGAGATGATAGTCTGGGGCATCCTGATCTTCAAAAAATATCACGGTTACATATGTTGGACGATGAGCCGAGTGAAGGACAAGATACTTGGTCACGGGAAATGCCGTAAGCTTCTGAGAGTTAAGGGATGAGTTGGCTCAAGCTTTAGTATTAAAAAATTTACAATATGTATCTAAAAAGTCACAGCCTTAATCTATCAATAGTGTATTGCAACACTTTTTGTGGGGGCAACTCCATATCTATAAAAAAATGACGGGGACATAAATCCATATTTTTAAAGATTTCTAGTCTCTTGGTGACTCTGCATTGGTAATCAATACTTGATTTTTTGTTCATTTTGGAACGAGTTTTGCTTTTAAGGACAGTTAAGGTTTAGAACTACCCTACCTAGCCAGTCCGGTGTGAATATTATCAGGCGGGAAGTAAGTTTACCAGTTTACTGGGTTGTCTTTTGAGAAAGCCCTTTTCAATAAGGTATTTATTTGAAGCCTGTTTTTATTTCCGACAAAAAATCGTACCAAGCAGTTCGTATCGATCATGAAAATTTGAAAAGCATGATGTGTTCTGGTTTCCCCGAAATGAGTCAATATTCTTTCCTTTTAAATGGACAAAATATTATGAAATTGATCCACACCTTTCGTTTGAAATTACCCGTATTTTTTATTGCAGTATCTTTTCTGGTTTTAGCTTCGTTCATTTCGGCGCATGCTGTTCCTGCGAGTACTATTAAAACTTTTATGGATGCCGCCTATGATGGTGATGCCGCAAAAGTACAGTCCATGCTTGCTGAAGATATCGATCCTAATCTTACCAACAAAAATGGCATGACAGCTTTGTTGATGGCATCCTGGAGTGGGAATGAAGGAATCATCAAGATCCTTTTGGATAAAGGCGCCAATGTGAACCATCACTCGGAAGCAGGTTGGACGGCCTTGTATTATGCCGCTCAGAATGGGTATGAAGGATTGGTGAAGATATTTTTAGCCAAAGGCGCAAATGTTAACTTTCAGGCAAAAAATGGTGGAACGGCTCTGCATATAGCCTCTCAGAAAGGTCATTTGAAGGTAGTGAAGCTGTTACTGTCCAAAGGTGCAAATGTTGATCTTCAATCTAAAGGTGGCTGGACCCCCCTTGTACATGGCATCACTAAAGGGGCATAAAGAGATCGTCAAGGTTCTTCTAAAAAAGCATGCTAAAACTGACATCAAGTCAATCAGTGGTATGACAGCTCTTGTGGCAGCCTCCAAGAGCGGGCACCCGCAGGTCGTCAAGATGTTAACGGCAATTAGCGACGAGGTTGATCAGCTGACCAGAAGTGCTTCGGTAAAGTGATTGTAGTAACTCATCACCTTGGGAGGCTTCCCTCATTTAAACTTCTGGATGATCTGAAACGGCCACTTGAGGATCGGGCTACTTTTTTAAGGAGATGGTATTGCCAGGTTGGCGTGGGATATTTGTATTTCTTTAAAAGATAACGACGGCTCAGTACTTCGAAGCAATAGGTCCGCCAATTGAGGGGGAGGGCGGTATCGAGTAGAAATTGTCCTACAAAACCGGCAATCGCGAAAACATTACCGGCAGGTAGCGAAGCCATGGGTGGGATCGACGGAAGTGCAGGCAAAGGTCTATCCTGGGTATGCGCTAGCAGACGCTTGCTGGATTCCCGTCGGTAACGTCTCAGGCCTACAAACACCTCATCACCGACATTCAACGGACCGCGTTGCTCATACGTTGCATCGACCTCGGATTTTCCATATTGGTAATGCAAGTGCTCGACCACCACATCACCTAGAAAAATAATCCTCTCCTCGACCAGGTAGTGTTCTGTCATTTTAATGTATTCCCTGTTACCCTGATAAATGACTCCGTATTAGTAATGATTGTCTGAGGTAAGACCATGAAATGCCCCAAGTGTGGACATTCTCAAGCCGCTGGGTGTGAATGTGTAAAGTGCGGAATCATTTTTGAAAAATTCCACGCCATCCAAGAAAGGCAACGTGAACGGTCCCTAAGGGAATTGAGTCCTGAGAATACCGCCGAGGCGGAAAGCATGAACTTTCCAGTTGACACGCCTCAAAATTTTATAAGAGGTCTTCTGCAAACCTGGTTTTGGATCCCATTTCGCACGCCTTGGAAGCCCACTCCGAAATATGGTGTTATCACTCTGACTTTATTTTTTGCGTATTTATTTTTTCTTATATATCAGGAACCGCTTTACCAGTTATATCCTCCTTCGAACGCAGGGAATTCATTTCTGCTCGGTATGATTTCCAGAGTGAATCTGGTATTTCATGAAGGAGGGCATTGGATTTTTGGCATCTTTGGAAACCGGACTCTGGCAATTCTGGGCGGCAGTCTCAATCAGATACTTATTCCGTGGATCGTTACCGTAGCCTTCTGGTATCGGCGGGACGCCTCTGGCACGGCCTTCGGACTGGTGTGGGTGTTTATCAATTTCCTGAGTGTGGCCATTTATATGGCGGACGCGCGTCAGCCATTTCTCCCCTTAATTTCAAATTTGGACTCCTACGAAAGTCATGACTGGAGAAATTTATTCAACATTTTGGATTTGTGGTCGGTCGATCCCACCATCGCCAAAACTACCTATAGCTTGGGGTGGATAGGCATGGTAGCTACCTCTCTCTGGTATGCCTGGACCGGTTTCACCAATCTTTCCGAAGGCGGGGATTCCACAGCCTGGTATTTAAATCTCAAAAAAGAAAAAGACCACCGTCATATGGAGTTTTAGTTGTGTAAAAGTTAACCGGTTTCCTAAGTAGAGCTATCTATTTGACTTTAATTATTTCAGTGAGCCCATTATTTCTGATCCTATTTGGATTCGAATTTGGAGAAGCGCCAGCCCGATCTTTGTATTGCTGGAAACTTCTGTCGTCAGTCGTGTTAGTCGAACAGGATTAGAATCCGGAGAGAGATGAGATCCGTCGACATTTGAAAAGAGTCTTTAAAGGTGCAGCCTGTTTCTGGGGACAGGCCAAGGTGGTTTACAAAATACTGGGGCGTTTAAATCCTGCCAGTTCCAGATCGTGATCGACCATCATTTTTACTAGTTCCTTAAACGAAGTTTTTTGGCGCCAGCCGAGTTGAGTTTGAGCTTTGGCAGAATTACCCATCAGATTATCCACTTCCGTGGGCCGGAAGTACTTTGGGTGGGCATCTATCAGAACTCTGCCTGTGTTCTTGTCGATCCCCTGCTCATCCCATTCGGACCCTTGCCATTCCAACTCTATCCCGCAATATCCGAAGGCCAACTCGACAAATTCCCTTACCGAATGCTGTTCCTGCGTGGCTAATATGTAATCGTCCGGTTCGTCCTGCTGAAGCATCATCCGCATTCCTTCAGCATAGTCTTTTGCGTAACCCCAATCACGCTTGGCATTGAGGTTTCCAAGAGAAAGCTTCTCCTGTTGGCTTTTAAGAATTTGGGCCAGGGTTAGAGTAATCTTGCGGGTGACGAAGTTTTCACCGTGGCGGGGTGATTCATGGTTAAACAAAATACCGCTACAGGCGATCACCCCATAGGCCTCGCGGTAATTGATGGTGATCCAGTGAGCATAGAGTTTGGAAACTCCGTAAGGACTGGGCGGATAAAATGGCGTTGTTTCCTTTTGTGGAGATTCCATCGCTTTGCCGTACATTTCGCTGGAAGAAGCTTGGTAAAATCGGATTTTGTTTTTTTGGTTACCATTTTTAATTGCCTCCAGGGTCTTGAGGGCACCCATCGCGTCCACCTGTGCTGTGTAATCCGGAATATCAAAACTGATGCCGACATGGCTTTGCGCGGCTAGGTTGTAAACCTCGTCAGGTTGGATTTGCGCGATCAATCTATTGAGGCTCGTAAAGTCGGTCATGTCTCCATAATGGAGTTGGAATCGGCCGGGCTTTTCGAGTGGTTCCGAAGCGATTCGATGCGTCCACGATTGAAGGTGCTCGAACGTCGGACCAAGCCGTGCACCTCGTAGCCTTTATCAAGTAATAATTCGGCTAGGTAAGAACCGTCTTGGCCTGTGACACCTGTGATTAAGGCTTTCTTCATAATATTAGAATAAGAGATAAGGCTTTCTTCATAATATTAGAATAAGAGATAATGTTGCTAATATTTAAGGAAGAGGTAAATTATGGTCCAATTGATTATATAATATGTTGTTTAGAGAAGGCTTTGTTTATAGCTTCGGTTAATTTTACTTTTGAATTTTCACCGGGATTTCTCAATAGCTGGAATCTTATTCAAAAAAATTACTTTTATAAAGACAACTCATGGAATCTTCACACGCTGAATCCGCTCATCAAAAAGTAAACTTGGACCAACGGGAAGCGCGGTTTCAACAAAAAGGTACTATTGTATGGCTGACCGGTTTATCCGGAGCCGGGAAAACCACCGTGTCTATTGCTTTGGAGAAATCACTTTTTGAACAAAATGCCTTAGTCACACTCATGGACGGAGATGTAGTTCGTACCGGGCTGAATCGGGATCTCGGGTTTTCCGCAAAAGATCGGAAAGAGAATATCCGCAGAATCGGGGAAGTAGCACAATTACTTGCCAAACAGGCGTTCATAGTGATCGTCGCATTTATTTCACCGTTCCGAGAGGACCGAGATAGGGTGCGGCAATCCATAGACGACGGCCGCTTCATCGAGGTCTTTGTCGATTGCCCTCTGGCGGTTTGCGAAGAACAGGATACCAAAGGGCTTTACAAAAAGGCACGCAAGGGAGAAATTAACGATTTTACCGGCATATCCTCTCCATATGAACCACCTGTATCGCCGGAAGTTTACATCAAAACCTCCGAGCATTCCGTGGAGGATTGTGTCGAACAGATCATTCAAGTTCTGAGGCAGACCAAGGTTTTTAAATCCTAAGTCTCCATTGTAGTATTTCGATTGCATGCTAAGTTGCCATTTTTTCAATGGTTAAAATCGACTTTTAATATTTAACCTAGCAAGTTATTAAAAGATGAGCAATGCTAAATTTTAAGGGATCTTCTAATATTCAAGATAAGCAAGGTCTGCAGAAATGAGTGAGAGAAAGTTAGCGAGTGTTGCCGTTATTATCGTTAATTATAATGGTGGAGAGATCGTATGTCGGTGTTTGGAGTCTTTAATGAGCCAAACCCTCCGGCCCAATCGAATGCTTCTACTAGATAACGCTAGCCAGGATAATTCCCTTGCTGCGATCGAGGAAACTTTCCCGGGAGTAGAAATCATTCCTTCCACAGAAAACCTGGGGTTTGCCGCAGCTAATAATCTGGCTGTTCAAAAAGCCGACGATTGCCGATGGGTGGCTTTGCTTAACCCGGATGCCTTTCCCGAGCCGTCTTGGCTTGAAAACTTGTTAAAGGCAGCCGAAAAATTTCATCAATACTCATTTTTTGGAAGCACGCAATTGAAAAACGGCGCAAACGACCAGTTAGATGGCACGGGCGACGTGTATCATGTCAGCGGAATGACTTGGCGGCGAGATTATGGATGTTCTCCGTCTGAGAATCCTCGGAATTATGATGACATCTTTTCACCCTGCGCCGGAGCAGCATTATACTTGCGGGAAGCATTTTTGAAAGCGGGTGGATTTGATGAGTCCTTTTTTCTGCAGTTGGAGGATGTAGACCTGGGATTCCGGTTACGGCTATTAGGATATCATTGCCTACATGTTCCCGAAGCGATAGTCCACCACATAGGATCGGCCATCCTCGGTAAAAATATAGATGCTTCGGATTACTATGCTCACCGAAATATGGTTTGGACTTTCATTAAAAATATGCCGGGTCGGATGCTGTGGAAATATCTACCACAACATATTTTAATTAATCTTTCTACACTTCTGGTTTTTTGTTTAAAAGGTCGGCCTCTTATCCTATTTAGAGCTAAATGGGATGCTGTCAAAGGTCTGCCTAGGGTTTTAAAGCAGAGGCGGAAGATCCAGGAAAACCGCGCAATCGAGATTAGGGATCTTAAAGCCCTGATGTCTCACGGGTGGTTCTTGCCTTTTTCTGGAAAGAAGAAATTTTCCGTTTGGAAATGAAACAAGGAGTAAGGTGAGGAAAACCAGTCTGCTAGGAGCTTGCACTGTTCTTATTTCATGTAATCGATAAAACCGCTCCGATGGAAAGAATCGGAGCAATGCATAATAAAATATAGGCGGGCAAGAGGTAGTGGCTTTTGATAGCAGGAAATGAGGAAATATCGATCAGAACCAATATGATAACCCTGATGGCGATCAAAGTCCAACAAGCCCCAGCCAGCGCAAACAGAACCGACCTGAAAGCTCGTTGGTATTGTTTTGACGACTTTTCCTATTTCCAGACCAAAATTTGCTCCACTTTTGTTTGAAATAATGAGGGTGCAATTTTTTTTGTAGTCTACCATGATGCCAAACCGTTGTAGGGAAGCCTTGGAATCGTGGAAATGATCCATGATGTCAGGGCTCATATTGCGATCCAGGGAAAACCTAGGGTTGGAGTGGTCAGGGCAAACAAAATCTGCATAGAACCAGTCATCTCCTTTTTTCTTGTCGTAATACCAGCCTTCGATCAGAATCTTACCATCTGGAGCTTTTTCCAATCCAACCCGATCCCTTCGTTCACCTCCCAGAGGGGAATGGTGGGGGTGATTAAGGAATTCCAATGTCTGTAAATATTTTTTTTGGTTCCTAGACTTC
This sequence comes from Phascolosoma agassizii, assembly GCA_035593235.1. NCBI lineage: Eukaryota > Metazoa > Annelida > Sipuncula > Phascolosomatiformes > Phascolosomatidae > Phascolosoma > Phascolosoma agassizii. The sequence continues at coordinate 13,489 of JAVJHY011782969.1, forward strand.
CCTTGTAGGGAGGGTCAAAACCTTTGGTGTCAAAAAGCCGGTCGATTATGGTCCAGGTGGTGATGGGAATATTACGTATTTGATCCCCGGTAATAACGGGCAAAAATGAAAATAGCTTTTCTTCGCAATCCAGTCTCCCGTCCTGACAGGCGGTGTTGACTTCTTTGGCAATAGCTCCGTAAAATTTGGAAGCTTTTTCCGCAGTTTTGTAATAACCCTTGGAATCCGCTCCGTCTCGTATCGCCCACCACATCAGCACGCCAGCCATATCTCCGCAAGTCCAATGATAAGAGGCACAATAAAATTGCCAGGGTGAACCAGTGGCTGGATCCAGGAAATCATTTAGGGTTGCAAATGCGGGGCTGACCATATAAATCCGCTCCCGTGCGGCATGTGATATCGGCAGATAGGGTATGGGTTCGCCGACCCGCACACTCTGCAAGGCGGAGAGGGCGGCTTTAAAGTTTTTTCTTTAAAATCAACGCCCATAAACTTATCGTAAACGATCCAGTTGGTAAATGAGAACGCCAATTGAGTGATAATGCACACTGAGGCCATTGCAATGGTGGGTTCTACAACCTTTCGCAAAGAACCGATACGCCATTCTCGAATTACTTCGAATAGGATGAGGAACCCGATTCCAGGCAAAATCCAAATTCCCTCTTCGCGGGTCAACCAGAACCAGCCGAGGATCAGGCCTGCCAGGAGGCCCCATTTAATACGTTGAGCCCTCTGATCAGCGATAAACAAGCTGTACGAAAAAATTGCAAGGATGAGTACGGTTTGAGAGGCGTAAATATTGGCGCGCAGGAGACGCCCTATGATAAACATCGAAGGATGCCAGAGTGTGACCAGAAAAACGGATATCCCCAGCAAGCGGGATTTGGATATCCTTGTAATAACCCAGGTCATAAGGGTTACCGCTGAGCAATGAAATAGAGCATGCATGAAAGAAATCGACACACCCAGCCAGGATGCAATCGCAAGAAATGCTGGATACCCCGGACCTTTCATGAGTGTAAATCGGCTGTAAGGCCCCAGCCATTTCCCCTCGGCGAGGCTGCGTCCCAGCTTCATAAATAATCCATCGTCATAAAATCCCGTGACCCAGATAAACAACGGTACGTGGGTATAGACGATGATATAGAGAATGCAAGAGATACCAATTGTGGCAACAAATGCTATCTGCTGTTGAGAGGGGGTCGGTTTATATTTGAGAATGGAGTTGTAACGATTCATCCTAGAAAGCCCATAATTGAAATGGTATTTGCAAGTCAAGAGTTATAAAGAACGATCCTTCCGGCATGAGAAAAATTATTAAAGACCGTCAATTAATTTATTGTTCTACACCAAGCACGGGCTCTAAGTTCATTCCCAGTCACCGACGACAATAGGTCTGCCTTTGATATCTGTGAACAAGGTTGATAACATAAACCCGTTAAAAATGCATTGTCCCGACAAAGTCATCATTGTCATTGCTGGAATGAGTTGCCGCATCATTACCCGGGCTTCCAAGTCCTGAAAACCATCCTGAATCCATTGCAGGGTGTAGTATCCAAAGATGGATAAACCGCTTATTCCAAGAATCAGCGCAATCGCCAGGAGTTTTTCTAGGCTTAGAAATTTTGTAACTTGAATGTAAGTTTTACTCACTGGCAAAATGCCATTCAGATGTCCATAAAGATTGACAAACAATCCTGCGAACAGAGCCTGAGTTCCGACAACTATGATGCCATACATTAAAAGAAGCGTGTGGATATCAAAATTGGCGTTGCCGATTTTTACCGGCCCCGCAACCAGGAGTCCTCCGAAAATCACAGCTGTTAAAATCAGGCTAATACTGGGAGCGATAAATAACCAGGTCGGCGCATGTAACAGCATGAATTTGAGATTCCTCCAACCGTCGCGCCAGGGTCTCATGTGAGGTGGACGGGAACGGCCATCCTTGTACAACGCAATAGGTACTTCGGTGAACTTCGCACCGGCAAATGTAGATTTGATGATATGGTCAGAGCACCACTCCATGCCGATGGCCTGAATTCCGATTTTAAGGACCAGGTCTTTTCTGAAGGCCCTCATTCCGCAATTATAATCGGTCAATTTAGTATTGAAGAGAATTTTTCCGATACAGGTCAGGGTAGGGTTGCCTAGGTATCGGTTGAGAAAGGGCATTGCATTGGGCATGATGGTTCCCCTCAAGCGTGCCCCCATACATACATCATAACCATCTCTGAGCTTTTGGATCAGCGGCAGGGCTTCATTAAAGTGGTAGCTGTCATCGGCGTCCCCGATAAGAATATACTGTCCCCGAGCACGCTTTATCCCAAATTGCAGGGCCGAACCATAGCCTTTGACGGGACAATCCACTACTCGCACTCCGTTTTTCCTAGATATCTCCTGACTTCCGTCGGTGGACCCGTTATCCGAAATCAGGATTTCCCCGTCTATGCTGTTGTCTTCAAGCAGTTGTTGCGCTCGCAAAATACACTGCTCCAGAGTTTCAGCTTCATTCAAACACGGTATTAGAACAGTCAATTCCATTATTTTTTGTTAGTGGTGTAATAAAGGTTGGTTGTAGTTTTATAGAAGTCATTTAGGGCTAGCGATTTTGTCCACGCCAGTCGAATGTGGAAGGTATCCGGAATCACCTTCAGCACGCACTTGAACTACATCAGTGGTTTTTAGATTCACCACACCATCAATATTAAATTCAAAGCCACATTTCCCTTCAGGGTGAATTCCCTTACGCAAAAGATCCCGCCGAAACTTATTTGCTTGCATGCGTGAAATCCTTTGATTATTTATATATAAAATCACTGCCGAAGAAGTAAGGGATTCCTTATTTCGAGCCCAGCCCAAAATCTTACTTTTGCTGATTTGATCCACATAGCCTACATTATTATTAATCCGTGTCGTTTTTAAATAATGTGTAGGATTCCGAGTAATAAAATCCAGCGCCTCTTTTTTTTGCTGAGGGGTGGCAGGGATTTCTAGAAATTTGATCAATCCGTCTACAACCTTTTCTTTATGTTCAAAAGCTTTCTCATATGACATGGAAAATCCACAAGGCTGCTGGGTTTTTATAAAGCTGATAATTTTTGAGTAATGATCAAGCGCCCTTTCAAGTCCAGAAATAAAGTCCAATTCCATCGAAATTTTATTTCGGTTGGCTATAGAAAAAATATCCCTGAAGATGAACAAGAAAACCGGGTTTTCGGTCATTTTTAAAAGCTTATTCAAATACCCCACGGATACAGGGCGCTTGAATCCCCAAATTTCATATCGCTGGTTGTATTCCTCGATAACGGATTTGGCTTCGTCGAGTTTGTTATTTTCAAAAGCCTGGGCTAACCTGACGTCTTCATATACGGGAGAGCAGGCCTGATCCCCCATAAACACACCCAGTTTGTGCAGTATGCCGGATAAAAAAGACGTCCCCCCTCTTGCCACACCCACAACAATGACAGTTTTTCTCTTTCCTTTGAGGTTATTCGTTTTTTTGAGATCAAGCGGAGCAAAGCCCTTATTAACCCATGGCTCTAAGTTTTCCTGCTCGTGCTGTTTTGGAATTTTTGATTGGGATTCATTGAAATTTTTCCAAGGAGGTTGTGTTCGAGGTGGGTAATCCAAATCCCATTGGTCATTTTCCAGAGAATAGTTGGGATTGTAATAAGGATCCTTAAGTAATTCTTCGCCCTAATGTTTTTGGAGATATTCGGTCTCCAATTTAAATCGGGCCTTTTTGAGACGCGTATTATCCACCCCTCGGCTTTTGGACTCGTGATGATAAAGGACGGCATGGGGCGTCCAAAGATTGCGATAGCCGGCTTTTTGAACTCGCAAACAAAAATCCACGTCGTTAAAGGTAACCTTGAGTTCCTCAACGAATCCCTTAATCTTTTTAAAAATTTCCTGGCTTATCAGCAGGCACGCCGCCGTGACGCAAATGAAATTTTGTATCAACCAGAGGCGGCCGGCAATTCCGGGTGACGTGCCTGGCGCAAACTTGAAAGGATGACCTGCAATGCCACCCATTCCCGTGACCACACCCGCGTGCTGGATGGTTCCATTCCCATAAAGCAACTTGGCTCCCACGGCTCCGATATCCGGACGAATGGCGTGAGATACCATTTCTGTTAACCATTCGGGATTGATCACTTCCGTATCATTGTTCAAGAAACATAAAAGGTCGCCCTTGGCTTTTCCAGCCGCATAATTATTGAGTGCGGAGAAATTAAAAGGGTGATCGTATTCAATAATCTTGGCGATCCCCTTTTTTTTCAGGCTCTCAAAAAATTGGAGGCAGTTTTTGCTACTGTTTTGATTGTTTACGATGATGATTTCATAATTAGGATAACCGGTCTTTTCAATGATACTGGCTATACATTTTTCCAACAACTGCCGCTTATTTTTCGTCGGTATAATGATGCTGACCAGAGGTTTCGCCTTGGGAAGCGGATATAGGATCCTGTACATCGTGCATTCGGAGACCGGAGATACCTTGCCCTGTTGCCCTATACTTTGAAGATACTCCTCCAACGCTCTTCTTCCATTTTCTATAGCGTAGGGCTTGGCGCCTACCGATTTTGCGGTAGAGTTCTCCATCATACGCCAATGGTAGAGAACACATGGGATGTGGCGGATTTTTTCAGGTGAGGTCTCCAGATAACATCGTAAAAATAAGTCGTAATCCTGGGCGCCTTCGAATCCCTTACGAAACCCTTTCACTTTTTCAAGAAGCGAAGACCGAATAACGGATAAATGGCAGACATAATTAGTGCCCAGGAAATAATCCAGATTCCAGTCGGGCTTGAAATTCGGGTCATACCGTACACCATCCATATCAATCTTGTCTTCGTCGGAGTAGATAATATCCAGATCCCAATTTGTATTCAACTCGTTAATGACGCGGTATAGGGCATCTTCCGTCAATTCGTCATCGTGATCCAGGAATGCAGTATATTCGCCTTGGGCAAGTTGTAAGGCGCTGTTGGATGCTTCAGAGATGTGCCCGTTGTTGTCTCTGTAGGTCACTTTTATGCGCGGATCCTTTTTCCTGTATTCCTCGAGCTCCTTTCGGATAGCGGGATCGGTAGACGCATCATCCGCAATGCACAGTTCCCAAATGCCATACAATTGTTTTCCAACCGAGTCTATTGCCTTACGCAGAATATCGATTGGTGTGTTGTAAACCGGCATAACCACTGGAATAAGAGGCTTATATTGAAATGAATCGATATGTGTAAAAATGGCCCTCCGGTCCGTATCACTCAATTGGTAAAATTGTTGAGTCCAATCGGTATAGCCCATTGTTGGAAGGAATTCTGATTGGCCTTCAATACGTACTTGAACCACGTCCTTCCGTGTCAGGTCCATCTTTCCTTCAATATCAAATTCAAAGGCGCATTTTCCCTCAGGGTGAATTCCCTGGTCCAGAAGATCCTGTCGGTACTTATCCGCGAGCGTGCGCATAATTTCTCGATTGTTGAGATATAAAAACACCTCTACCGGTTGATTTGAATGCTTTTTGCCGGCTCATCCTTGTACTTTCCAACTGGAAACCCGGTCCAACCAACCCTTCCAATCGTTCCCATTGTCAGACTGTGCTATTTTGGAAGCCGGGTCGGAAGACCTTTTATTTCTATTTGGTTGTTTTTTCATTATGACCTGTGATGAGCCTCGATCTGAATCTTTAATGTTTTCTGGTTACTAAAATTTCATTGTAAGCCGTTGAGAAGCTTGTGCGTATCTTTCAATCATGGATATAGTTTAAGCGGGAATAGATTTAAGGCAATTAAAAGACTGATGCAAGTCAACGGTTCTCTTGGATTAAAACTGGCAATTCTTTATAAAATTCCCGAAGGTCCCTTAAGGTATCGTTGACTTTCATGGATCCTAAAATCCGGCCAAGTTTATACTTTTTGACCCTGTCAGCTGGGCCCCCAGATTGAAGCAGGCAATAGGCGTTTTCATAGCCATGATTTCATCCGTCACATAGGAAAAAGTCTCCGGCCATATAGAAGGGAAAAGAAATAAATTAATTTTCTGCTTTTCTATAATTTCGGGAAGGTCCGAGGGGTTGTAGGTTCCCGTCACCGTGATATTCGACTGGTACTTGATGGTGTCTATGTTTCCTATAACTGTTATTCTAATTTTTAATTTTGCTCTTTCGATTTCCGAAGCAAGATCATATATATTGTTCAACCCTTTTTGATAATTGATATTGCCTAAGACGCCAATGTGGAGATCCTCGCGGAAATCAAGTTCTGGGATCTTGGCATTGAAATAATAAAGGCTGTGAGGGTGGATCTCTATTTTTTTATCCAATGCCCCATAAGCTTTTTTGACAAGGGCCGCCGTATTTTCAGAAAAACATAACAATGTGTCTGCTTTTTCTATGATCCTGCCCCAAACCTTTCGCCAATGAGGCATGTCAATACTCTGAATATTTTTATCCTCATTATTTTTCAGGCAGGAGGTGCACACCTTTAGATCAGGGATATCACAAAATATACCTTTGTCGTTAAGTAGGGTATAGGAGGGGCAAATAAGAAAAAAATCATGCCATGAAACTGTCAGGTGGGCTCCGGTCAGATCCTTTAACTCAGATATAAGTTCCGCAACTGAAATGGGGCTAGGATGGGTAACCGCGTTATTGTAAAAAATTTCTGAAATACGTATTAGACTGGCGAAATCCTTCAAATCACTTAATTCATCGAGTGAAAAGGTGAAAGTAAATTCTTTGTAATAAAACTTCAGCTTCAGGAGGGAATCTCCATCTTGGTCAAAGGTGAGCAAAAAAACAGGCTCTTCGTTGGCAATATAATTGTCGATTAACCGATTTCGATATTGGTTGGCTCCGCCTCCAATATCGTGGTCTATGAGCAGTCGTATTTTCTTTTCCAGGCAATTACAGGAAACCATGACCACAAATAATTTCCGTAGGAGTCTTATGGGATCATTGTCAATAAATTCTCTGACCAGAGATTCGTAGGTAGTATGTCTTTCGCGCAAAATCTCCAGGTTTTTTTTAGTAGCTTCTATTTTTCTTCTGTCCCAAACGAACCCCCGTGTTTGTGATAAATAAAAAGATTGGGTACCAATACGTTACGGTAGGAAAGTGCGGTGGCTCTCATGCAAAAGTCGTTTTCTTCGGCGTATCCCTTGCCGTAAACAGGATCAAACAGCCCTATTTTTTTTGCGACAGTTAAATTTACTCCCATGCAGAAGCCTACCCCTGTTGGGATATTGATCGGTTCCGATTCTGCGAGCATTGCAAAAATACTATCAATGACATCTACTGGTAGCCCTTCAAAAATTTCATTATCCTGACAAAAATTCGGAAAACTGCAAATCGAAGCCGAATTACTGAGAGGAGTGGCTGTGGCTATGTTATGGGATTCCATGATAGGTTGCATCAACCGTCCCAGCCAATTGTAGGGCACCTCCACATCAGTATTCATAATAACAAAATGATTTTTTACTTCTTCGAACGCACGGTTTACCGAACGGATGAAACCCTGATTTTCATCATGCCTCAATAAAACCGTATGACCGTGCGACTGGGCGACGTTTTCCAGAAATGGGTAAACGCGATCGTCGGTACTACAATCGTCGATGATGATAAGACGATAAGGGGTGGGAGTATTTTTTAAAATGGAATTGAATAACGGGCCTAAAAACTCATAGCCATTGAAAACTGGGACGATGACATCAATTTCTTTGCTGAATTTGATGGGTTTAATAGGTTTGTCATTAAAGGCGGAAAGGAGATTTTTCAGGTGGTTATATTTGATGGCATTTCGGGTGGTTTTATTGAGCAGGTAGGCGATTTTTGTTTTCAGGCCTAAAATATCTCCCCTCATCAAAAATCGGCATGCCTTGAGGATCCGTAAACAGTTAATTGAGCGGGTGAATACAAGGAAACCCTTCCACGGGCCAGAGTGCTGCAATAAAGCATTATTAATAAAAATTTCAATAGTTTCCAGATTGCTCAGGGTCAATTTCAGTGAAATATCGACTTCTCCTAATAGATGGACTGGAAATCTTCCCCTGAATCCAGAGCACCATGCATTCTTGTAATCGGGAAATGCGTTTGCTACATCCATGCGGCTGATATTGAATTGTGGAGTGTGCTTCTCCATTTCGGTTTTCTTTTTTAATGTAATGCAGACATTCGAGATTAGCTCGACTTCATGGAAAACCCAACCTTGGATATTAATCCAGTTAGCCTCGATGGCGGCATTCTCGATGTGGTAATGCAGTGTCATTTCTATCTGTGAAGGTGTCTTAATCAATTTAATAACTGTGATTCTGAACTACTACTTTAGTGTGGTAGCTGCCGAAGGTTGGGTCTTGGGTTGAATTTTGAAGGCAAGTGGGTTTCATGAGGGTTTTCACTATATTATCCAGAGAGAGTTCTATAGTCTTACAAATCATCCGTAAATTGAAAATTCTCAGCTTATTATTGGAACTTCCTTAGGTGCGTATATTTCGGTTAAGGAGAGGAGATGCCCAATCTGAATCTTTAATCCGCACCAGTTTCGATTTAAGAGGGGGTAGGTTTGGTTCGCTTTTAGATTTTTGTTCCCCTAAGTATTTTGGGCTAGCAATATCTGACCTTAGTCGAGTTTTTAAATCTGTTGAACTCACCTTCGCGGAAACCTTAGGAACCCTTTCTGTTGCCGGTCTATTTTTCTGTTGATCCAATAAACTCTGCAGGTGTTGAATCTTATCCGCCTGTTGGAACAATTGAACACGGAGCGGCAAGATCTCTTCCGACTGCCGGGCCAGTTCCTCATGGAGTTGGCAGAGCTTCTCTGAATGCTGTAATTTCTGAAACTTGTAATTTAAATATGACCCGAGACGGCTGTAAACTTCACGGATAGAGGAGGTTTTTTTTCATCATGATATGCTGCGAATAATGAACGGATCGGATTCGGGAGGGATTTCCCGACTCCCAGTATGCCCAGACCATGGCCGTGTAGAAATTCAAAATGGGGGAAATATGCTCGCACCTCATCCCAAAAGTGGACGACACCAAAATAGTTTTCTCTGACATTGGTGTCATGAAATATGACTACTGAACGGTCTGAAAGTTTTGGGAGCCATGATTCAAAGTCATGCTTATCGTCTTGGTAAAAGTGCTGTCCATCAATGTGTAACAGGTCAATCGACCCATCACGGAAATGCTCCAGAGCCTCATCAAATGTAGAGCGTACTAACCGCGAAAAACTGGAATACTTCTCATGTGAGGAGCAAATTTTCTGATAAACCTTCTCATCATAAAAGCCGGCGTGTTTATCGCCTTTCCAAGTGTCAATGGCGTGACAACGGGTATCAAGGCTCAACTTTTGAACCGCCTGACAAACTGTAAAGTACGAATATCCATGATGCGCCCCCAACTCGACAAAGCTTTTTGGGCGCAGGGTTTCAACCAGGCAAAAGGCAAAAGGCAAAAGGACCGTGCTCAATCCACGCTGATGAATCTAATTGATCCGGCACCCAAAACGAAGCCGCCGAAAAAAAATCACTGACATCGGAGGAAGTCCCCGGCAGCGGAAGAATTTTACTGTTAGATTTGGATTTCATGGCTTACGCACTCCATCAGAAAACCCTCAAATATCACTAATAAGGCACGATTTGCCCCTAATTTGTATCATTACTGACACCCGGAATTCCACATAAATCGCCCGTAAAGGGGAACCGGGGCAAGGTTTCCCAGCCGTATTCGATCTCCCGTAAATTTACCATTTTTAGGGCGGAATATCTATTGCCTCGGAATGGGGGCCTGATAGAGACCGGAAGGTCAACGTACCCCAATAGATGCAAATTCCTTTGTAAATTCAAGCTTAAGGGAGAGTTCGGACTTGCGTCGGCAGGAATGTATGTAAATCTCTGATTTAAAAAATTTTGGAAAAGTCCCGATTTTCCGAAATGGCCGAAAATCCGCCCTCACCGATATCGTTCTATACCCACCGATTTGCCTCTTCGTCTCTCCTTATCCAGGAGCGGTATCATCCAGATAGAGGGCAAAAAGGATACACAGTTAAACGTTGACAGTTATGATGCGGACCATCATTTAAAATTTGGAATTGATTCAGTAATCTATAAAGATTTTAAATCTGTAGTATCTCCTTTCTGTAAAAAAATAATGGAAATTCAATTGTAGAGATAGGCTCTGGCAGCGGAGCGTGGACAACGGGCATATATGAAGACCAAGCTTTTTCTGAAATTTTGGCAACAGATATTTCTTTTTCCTTTCTACAATTGCTGGCGGAAAGAATGGAAGCTGTAAATTCTAAAGTTAATTATTTGTGTGTAGATTCACACGAACTAAGAATTGCTGAAGAAAGCATTGATTTGGTAGTCGGCCGGTCTATCCTTCATCATATATATGATTATAAATTTATTTTGTCCAAAGTTTCCGGCTGGTTAAAACCGGACGGAACGGCAATTTTTTATGAACCTATTTTTGACGGCAAAATTTGGATTGCCTTCTTTTTTGAATTAATCAAAAGAATTGATACCGAGTTAGGTATTAATCACCTTTCAGAATATGAAATCTCAAAGCTGGATTTAGCGGTCAGGCATATAATGAAGGATTTTACTCAGGAGAATATAGAAAGATTAAGGCCGAACATGGAAGATAAGTATATTTTTAAAAAAAGTGAAATGGACGCCCTTTGCAAAGAATGCGGGTTTAGCCACTGCACACTGAATTTTCCAAAAGGAAAAGAGCGCATGAATTTAGCAGCGACTGTTAAGCATCACGCTATTTTGGCTTTGGGGAATAGCGGAAGGTTGCATAAGTTTGATATAATTTTTGAGTCTTTTGAGTCTTTTGAGGCCACATTTTGGAAGGGTTTCGCGGAAGTGGCTGTTCCACCAATGGGATATTTTGTTTTCCATAAAAGGTAACTATACAAGAACTTGAAATATATTAAATCCCTCCTCAGTCCGATTAAAAAGCTTGTTAAGGCTACCAAAATTGAATTTCCTTTTAGGAAGCCGACTATTAACTTTTCAAGCATGCTCTCTACAAAATTTTCTCCAATTTTCGTGCGTGTAACCCAAGCATTATCAAATCTCCGCATGACCGGCCCCGCTCAATTCTTCCTGACTTTGGCCTTATTGATTGTTACGTTTAAAAGCATCGGTTATTCAATTTCGGCAGGCTTGGACCCGTCCTGGATATTTGGAATTAATTATTATTTCGCTCATTCAATTCAATTTGGTTCGGAAGTTGTTTTCACCTACGGGCCCTTGGGCTTTTTAGACCGGCCCGCACCTCTTGCAAATAATTACGAAATAGCTCTGTATTTTTGGACCGTCATTCAAATTATTTTGATTTGGTTATTATTGTCGCTCGTACATTGTTATCACACCAACTCGCCAATCTGGCTCAAAATCATAACACTTCTTCTTGTAGCTGTGCTTGTCAACGCCCTTAAAATGGGTTATTTGCTTATATTTATTACTTTTACTTTAATCTTGCTTTACTCCCTCAAAAAAAGGCATTTATTTTATTTTGTCAATTGTTTTTGCCTGCCTTGCTCTATTAATTAAAACAGGTCCAGGCATTATCTGTTTTTTATTAATTGGCTCAGTATTCTTACTTTCAAATGAAAACATAATAACCAAATTAAAATTGATTCCGGCCGGGGCTCTTACGGCCGGAATCACGTTTCTTTTAATCTGGTTGGCACTGTATGGAAATATTCAAGGAATACCGGAATTTTTTCGAGCCTCCAAAGAATTTTCGAGCGGTTATGCGAGTGCCATGTCTAGAGAGGCTCCTCTTAATTGGTGGCTAATAATCATTGCGGTAGTTAAATATTTTATTTGCTTTTTTTTATGGAAAGACTCTTTCATCAAAATTGTATACCTTAGCATTTGCTTGCCTCTTCTCGCATGGTTTAAATACTCATTCGTGGCCGGTGGTTCTGCACACACGATCCAATTTTTTAATCTTTTGCTTTTTCTAACATTACTTATTTCAATATTCATTAAAACCCGAAAAGACCTCATCCCTTATTCTTTATTTATTGTTATTTTGTGGATAACATTTGGAAGCCTGCTTATTGATGGATATAAAACGTGGCACAAGCCTAAAAAATCACCCATTACTGTCTTTGCTAAAATGTTTTTTTCAACACCCTTCTTATTTAATGGATACTCCCGTTTTAATAATTCAGTTTTAAAATCGCATACAAAGGATAAACTAATTAAAATATCTCAAAATGGTATAAAAAAGGACATACTCCCTCCCCCCCTTCTTTTTAAAACACATTGAAAATAATACTGTAGACGTTTACCCGTGGGAACAAACCATCATTTATGCCAATCATTTAAACTGGAAACCCCGAAAAATTATGCAGTCCTATGTGGCACTTACTCCCTGGCTGGATCATATGAATAGCTTGAGTATGGCGGAAAAGAACTCTCCCAAACATCTGATTTGGCATACGTCAAATTTTGGTTCCCTTAAGTCCTTGGACGGAAGATATATTTTAAATGACGAACCTGAAACCATTTATCAGATATTTAGAAATTATGAATTTAAAATGTTTGGGGATGGAATAGCCTTAATGGATAAATCAGATACTCCCATGCTGGGCGAACCTCGAAAGCTCTTCACTTCAAGTTATTCATGGGATCAATGGATTGATATACCCCATAAAAAGCATCAAATCATACGTGCAGAAGTAGAAATCGATCGGAAACTTATTGGCAGGTTAAAACGAACAATCTTTAAGGAAAACCCATTCCATATTTTTTATCGCCTTAAGAACGGTCGAGAGATCAAATTCAGATTAGTGCCGGACACGGCCGTTAAAGGACTCTGGGTTGATCCTTTGGTTAATATTTTTAGTATTAACAAAGGGAAGGAGTTTGGATGCTCAATAGCAGATGACATGAGGAATTGGATCCCTTCCAATCAATTGGTTAATGTAACAAAGATCACAAATGGGAAAAAAAGGTCTCTGGAAATAGGGGGATTTATTTACGACAAAGACGTTCCTCAAAATACTGCCAATACCGACAAATCTCTCACCCTAAAAAATTCCGCCGATAATTCTATTTATATATGCAGGCTTGCAACTGCTACCAATCCTGGGATAAGCAAGATTTATCATTTTAATAAAGGTGAATTAGATAAAGCTGGATATTATGGTATTGTGAATACTTCCCCGGCGGTTTTATCGACGAAACCATTGAAATTGCATGGAAGGTAATTCCTGTTCTCAAAAATATGAGCAAGCAAAAACCCTTGCCATGATTTTAGCGTTACGAATTGCTGAAAAACCGAAAGGAAGTTCCCTTCCACTTAAGATTATTAGTCGGGCGAGCTATCTTTTATCCTAAACCAAGATTTATATTTGAATTTCCCCTTAAGGGCAAGAGCGGGTTTCTCAATATAAAACCAAGAGACTGCCGCCAAAGGAAAAATAATAGCGATAGAATATGTTAAAACCAGTAAAGGGTGGGGAGCTCCAAAAAATTTTATTACCAATTGTTGAATAGGAAAAGAATATAAATATATCCCATAAGAAAAGTCTCCGACCTTTTCCAAAGAGCGGAGATGGAGTTTTGGATGGTAAGCAAATAATAAAACAGCATAAACAAAAACTATTGCAAAGAAAAAGTCATAATAAGGCGTCTTGTAAAAGATTATGGCAAAACCGCCTAGAATTGCCAGGAGACCAGAATTAAGTGGGATATATTTAGAGTTTATATAGAAAAATGCTCCCAGAAGATAATAAAAGGATACCCTGACATGGCCCGCTTGTTCCAAAAGAAAAAATTCTTTAGGACTTTGCAAGTAGAGGAGTATGATTATAATAAAAAATAAATTAAAAACATTCCTGCTTTTTAAAAGGGCCAAATAACCCAGTACCGCCGTTCCTAAATATAGCCTTACTTCAATCGGGAGAGTCCACAGGGAACCATTTATTCCTTTTGGCCAGGGGTTATCCAGAAAAACACCTAGCAAATGAAAACGTGTTCCTGCGAGGGTGGAATTGTAAAGCAAATAGTCTATTGTAGCTTTGTGGGTTAAATATTCAACAATAGGTGCAGTGGTCACCAGCAATCCAATCCCAAAAACACAACACAGAACGGCGGCTATTAATGCAGGATATATTCGTAAAATTCGAGACTCGATAAATTGATAGAGATTGCCTCGCTGATCGTAACTTTTAGTTACAAGAAAACCGCTGATAAGGAAAAAAACGAGACCCCAATTCCGGGTAACCCCACATGAAAACCGCTATATTTCCTTATAAACTGACCAATTGGATCCTCTGCCCCTCCCAGACCGTTAATCAACACAAAACTATGGCCAAAAGTAACCATCAATGCACCAACGAGTCGAAGCAAGGTGAAGTTATTAGCGCGAGTTTGAGTATAATCAGCTAAGAATTTCACTTAATTTGTCCCCAAAGGTCGAACACGAATAGTCATTAATGATTTTCAGAGTAGTTGTATTCTTCCGTCAAAGATGCACATATCCCTCGGATCAAACTTGTGTCCTCGGCGGTGAGAATTTTCTTAAATCGCTTGGGAGGTTTTTTTACCATATCTTTTGGAATGTCCAAAAGGGAAGGGTCCTCACCAAGAAATTCTAATAGATTAGAAATGGTTTCAGTCGGGTTATCCACAAGACTCTGGAATCGTAGTTCATAAAACCTTTTACTCCATATTCGTTTGACCAGGTTGGCCAGGGTCATCGCTTCAAGCCATACATTGATCGCCCCAATAGTAGAGTGTTTACCGATAACCCTTCCTTCCTTTATGCACGATATTACCTCAAAGGGGTGTCGGTGAATATGAATAAACTTTCCATTAGGATAAGTAGTCGCAAGTAAAAAAATACCGTAAATATTTTGAGGTGTTTTATCAAACCACCGGGCTTTCGGTTTTTTCTTTTTGTTCAGAATTAAATTCATATATCGGTCCTGAAGTTCTCTGCGGGAGATCGCCCCATCCAGGATTTTCATAAATTCTTCCTCAGAAACCCCATCCAATTCTCTATGGTACTTAATGGTCTTATTATTTGTATAAATATGATTATACATAGGGCTTCCAAATGCCTCGGCCCAGCGAAAGAAAAAGGTTTCTTCCGGAGATTCCAGGCTGGGGTGTACTCTTAAAATATCACGCAAAATAGTGGTACCCGAGCGCGGGCTACCGACAATGAAAAATGGTGGTTTTCTCATTTTAATTCTGTTTTCTTGTTTAGAAGTCTTAGATTTGAATTCATATGTAGATTAACCCGTAGTCTCTTTAAAAATTGAGATTAAAGCCTGTCGGGCGTCTCTCTCCTCGGTTGAAATGTGCCTAGCCAACCTTCCCTCTGCTTCTCCAAAAGCGAGGAAATGGTGATAACCACATTTGATCTCTCCACGGATTACTGCCTTTTCAACATCCTCATTGGTTCGCAAGTAATATTTTTCATCGAAATTCGGGTGAGGAGAGTTCCCTTCGTTCGCACCCGTTT
This sequence comes from Phascolosoma agassizii, assembly GCA_035593235.1. Classification (NCBI taxonomy): domain Eukaryota; kingdom Metazoa; phylum Annelida; class Sipuncula; order Phascolosomatiformes; family Phascolosomatidae; genus Phascolosoma; species Phascolosoma agassizii. Next base: position 28,991 of record JAVJHY011782969.1, read on the forward strand.
TAATGTAATGGTCAAAGGCATCCCTGTAGGCTCTTTGATAAATTAAACCTTGGACCTCTGGGTGTTCTTTTAAGTACCAATCGGAATCAAAATAGGAGTTTGTACCTTTTGGGCTATTCTTTATTGACTTACGGCTATCAATAATTGAAACTTCTTTTCTTTTCATATTTGGTATCCCCCCTCGCTATTTTTAAGCTTAGATAAAAAATTTCTTGGAAAATCTCACGCGACTCTCCATGTTTACTTATAGATCAACTGGTTATACTGGGCGATAATTTGTTCTGTGGGGCCATCTCCCAACACTCGTCCCTTGTCCAGCAAAATGATCCTTTCGCAAAAACTTTTAAGCATTTCCATGCTATGGGATACAAAAATCAAGACGGTTCCCTGAGCCTTATATTCATTGACCCGGGTCAGGCATTTTTGCCGGAAGTGCGCATCTCCTACTGCCAAGGCCTCGTCAATAATGAGGACATCGGGCCTTTTGGCCGTTGCCACGGCAAAGGCCAATCGCATTTTCATTCCACTTGAATAAGTTCGTATGGGATCACGCATACTATCATCCAACTCACTAAAATCCAATATTTGAGGGATCCACTTCTCCCTTATTAAATCCTCTTAAATAACAGCCTATGGCGGCATTCTGGTAACCATTAAACAAAGGATGGAAAGCGGTGCCCAATCCCAAAATAGTCGATACCTCCCCCTGGATAACAAAATTACCTTCGCTCGGCGGTGTCACTTTTTCCAGAATTTTCAACAAGCTGGTTTTACCTGAACCATTAATCCCCACGATGCCCAAGGATTCCCCTTTATCGACCTTTAAGGAAATTCCCTTCAAGACCCAATGGGGATCATGAGCTTGAACTGACCCGAGAGTTATAAACTCCAGTAAACGGCCCCATTGGTTGTGGTAGCGTTTATATTTTTTTGAGAGATTACTGATAGTTATAACTGTCATCAAAGCTCATCGACCAAATCGTTGGAGAGACTGCGAAACAGGATATATGCCAAAGCCAGGAATGCCAGAGCCTTTGCCCCGGGAGCCCACAATCTCTCCCATTCCGGAAAAACTCCATCCAAAAACAACCCATGATAGGTTTCCATAATAGGATAAACCGGATTCCAAACCTCAATAAATTGACGAAAATTTTCAGGAAGAATCTGAATGGGATAAACAATAGGGGTCAGCCAAAACCAGCATTGAATAAGGACCGGTAATAATTGCTGGACATCTCTAAAAAACACATTGAGAGTTCCCATGATAATTCCTAATCCCAAAGCTATGGTCTGCTGAATTAACAATACTGGAATCAAAGTTAGAAGGTCCCATCCGGGGAATCGACCCTTAAAAATAAGAAAGACGAAAAAAATGCCTAGGATGATCGCGAAATTGATGGTCGTGGAAAGAAAAACAATTAAAGGTTAGGATGATCGCGAAATTGATGGTCGTGGAAAGAAAAACAATTAAAGGTAGGGAGGAGCGGGGAACATAGTTATTGGTCAAAATATTTGTATTTTGTAAAAATACCAAAGAGGTTTTATTGACGACCTCCGAAAAATAAAACCAGGTAAACATTCCTGAACATAAATATAAGGTATAGGACAAGGTGTCATAGATTTGCGGGTTTCTATGCTTCATGATTTCCGAAAAAATTACCGTATAGATGAAAACCAGAAACAGAGGACGGATCAAAATCAAAAGGCTTCCTAGAAGGGCTTTCCCGAAATAAGCTTTCTGTAGATCGCGTGCCACGCTGCAAAAAATGAACCCTTTAAAATCCCAAAGCGCTTTAACTATTCCTGACATAAAACCAACCTTTTTGACCTAAAGGCCTTGTGGGATCCCGATTAATAGAGAAACTTTAATTCGAAATTTTTCTTAATCCTATTATTTTCTTCGTTTTCCAGGGAATTTAACATCGCAGGTCAATCCTGCAGGTATTCTATGATTGTCATTCGGAAGCTCAAGACGAACCTCAAAGGTTCCACTTGCTGAATCAACTACGGAATCAACAATTACAACTTTGGCTTAGTAAGATCCTCCTACAGGTTTTTTAGGGTAGACTTGGACGGTCATTCCCTTTTTGATGGCCCTCAGCCAATGCATAGGAATAATAACTTCAACATTTAAAGGATTCACTTGCGCCAGTTTTAATAAAGGTTGACCCTCGATAAATTCATCAGGCGATTTATAGTATTCAACCACGACGCCGTTTACAATGATTTTTGAGAAAGCTATCGAATTGACAGTTTTGGGGTCATAGAGCAACTGATTTTCGGTGCTCATCCGGAGTCCGATTACTTTTCCCACAAACCCACGGTAAAGACATTATGAAGTAACAAAGGAAAACCACTTCGGAATCGTAAAAGTTGCACTCAAATATTCCTGAAACCTGGAACGCTATTACCCCTGCTACGCTACCCCAAATTACCCAACGGTCTTTATTATCGGCTTGCATCTGGTGCTCCTTGGCAACGCGTAGAAAATAATTTATCCAAATATACACCCAAGTGAAAACCCCGATCAAACCGGTATTTATAGCGATCTGCAACAGGTTGTTATGGATATGCCCTAAAATTACCTCCCGATATTCTGGATAATCAGGGGTCACGGTTTTCAGGCAATAAAATCCACACCCAGTAATGGAATGTTTTTCAAATATATCCTTCCCCACTTTCCACATAGCCAGCCTGTTTTGAAAGGTCGCATCCTGAAAGTTGACCAGGCTCTGGAAACGAACCTGAACGGCCTGAGGGGATACAAAATATAGAAAAGCTGCCAAAATCGACAAAGCAAGAATAATGATAGGTTTGCGAATCAATAGTAAGAAAAGTACTGCCACGCTAAAGCCTAGCCAAGGATCTCGAGATAAAGAAAATATTAGGCTGATCACCATCAACCCCAGAGCCAAGGCCACCCACCGCTTGTTTCCCGCACGGTTTAAAAGGTAACTCACTGCCATAGCACCCGTCATTATCAATAGCCCGGCATAGGTGATGTAGATACTGAGGGTTCCTGGAATCCGTGTACCCAAAGACACACCGCTAATTGCAGCTTGGAATAAACCCAGGATTGAAGCCAGTGAACTTGCAAACATCAACCCGTAAATATACAAGTCTCTGCTTGATACTGATTTTAATTTATCAGTCCACTGCTCGAGATAACGGCCTGCCTTATGGTTTCTAAAGGATGATGCCCATCTTGCAAGCAGCTCTCCTGGGTGAGTTTCCCCCAAGTTATTAATGACCCAGAAAAAAACGATGAGTTCCAGTAAACGCTTGAGTTCCAGGAAGTCCCGTCCCGGATTAAGTGAGGTCGTTATGGCTAATAAATTAGCCAGGCAGAATAGACTGTTTTTAAAAAACAAAAGATCTCCGGTGGACCGGGAAAAACCAGTAACCTTGGGATCAATTGGCGTTATTGTGGATCAATCCCTTCCAAATCGTGGTGGCCATTATTTCGACATCTAATCCAGGGGACCAGTGATTGATGTAATACAAATCATATTCGACGCGTTGTTTCAAGCAGGTATCTCCTCTCAATCCATGGATTTGAGCCCACCCCATCATCCCTGCCTTCATTTTCATCCGATGCGCGTATTTTGGAACCGGAATCCGGCACTCTATCCAGCTGAGCTACGGGTGCATGATTTCATTTGAGTGTACATGAAGCTTAAACTCCTTCTTCGGTATCGGGGGCGGCGATTTGTCCCGACTTGATTGTATCGTCTTTGCCGAATTCGCGGATCATGTCCACGCGCAGTTTCCACCACTTGACCTCTTCCTTTAATTCTTCGGCAAGTTCGGGGGTCGCAAAAAGCTTGATTTCATATCCGGCTTCTAAACGCGCTTCGATATCTTTGGGAAGGGGAAGGTCGCATTCCTCCATCACGCTGATGGGATTTTTCGCCAGCTTCTTCCGGAAGACGTCGTCGGTGACAGCTTTGGTTGCCACTTGTTTCCACTTGTCGTTCAATTCTACTTTGCGTTTGTTCTTCATAAGTCTCTCGTTTGATTCACTTTCGCCTGGCGAGTCAGCCTCTGAAGGCAAGTGAGCGTGTTGTTAGTATGCACAAGTTATAATACGGAGGTGAGGAAGGCAATCACAAATCTCCGGGGCTTTTGGGTTCAGCCGTTTATCGCTGGAGCAGGGAAGGGACCATCCCCAGCGCTTCGTCGAGTTTTTCCGGATTGGAGCCTCCCGCCTGCGCCATATCCGGCCTGCCGCCGCCTTTTCCACCGACCACCGCCGCCACTTCTTTCAGGATGTTCCCGGCGTGGTATTGATTTGTTAAATCCTTGGTGACTCCTGCCGCCAGGATCACTTTGCCGTTGTCCGCCGCACCGGCCACCACCACAACCGACTTCAACTGATTCTTGGCGTTGTCGATAAACGTTCGCAGGGTCTTGGCGTCTACGCCTTCCAGCTTCTTGACCAGCAGGGAGACGTCGCCAACCTTCTGCACGTCATCTTCCAGGCTGGAGCCATTGGCCTTGCCGCTCACCATTTTTTCCTTGAGCGATGCCACCTGCTTCTCTAGCTCCTTGTTCTTCTCGATAAGTTTCTGGAGTTTCTTCAATTCTTCATCCGGTTGTGCCTTGATGAGTGAACGGATGCCTCCGAGGTTGTCGAACTCTTTTTGGATGTGTGTGTAGGCACCCGGACCCGTCACCGCTTCGATACGGCGCACGCCGGAAGCGATCCCAGTCTCCTGTATGATTTTGAAGAATCCGATATTTCCCGTAGCGGATACATGCGTACCACCGCACAACTCTTTACTGAAATCGGGCACGGAAACTACGCGCACACTATTGCCGTATTTTTCTCCGAACAACGCGACGGCGCCTTTCTCCAGAGCGGTTTCGATATCCATTTCGTCGGTATCCACCGCGATGTTCTCGCGGATCTTTTCGTTGACCAGTGCCTCGATGCGCGCCTGCTCCTGATCGCTCAGTGGTGAGAAGTGCGTGTAGTCGAACCGCAACCGGTTCGGTCCTACCAGAGATCCTCCCTGCTTGACGTGGCCGCCCAGCACTTCCTTCAACGCGGCATGTAGCAGATGTGTTGCCGAATGGTTGAGGGCGGTATCGTTGCGTTTCATCGCATCCACTTCCAGTGTCAATGGGTCGGAAGCCTTCACCGTACCCTGCACGACCTTGGCATGATGCACGATCAAATCCGGTAGAGGTTTGGTGGTGTTGATGATGTCGAGTATTGCGTGATCGTTGTGCGCCCGTCCTACGTCGCCGACCTGTCCTCCGGACTCTCCGTAAAAAGGGGTCTGGTCCACGAGGAGGTCGAACTCTTCGCCTTCTTTCACGGAGTCAACGCTCTTGTTGTTTTTGATGAGTGTGACCACGGTGCCCTCGCCATGTGTATTCCCGTAACCGGTAAACTTGGATGCGCCGCTTTTCTGAAGCGCTTCGTTGAATACCGGAGAGACTGCGCTTTCGCCCGACCCTTTCCACGATGCCATAGCCTTCTGCTTCTGCTCCTGCATGGCTGTGTTGAAGCCGTCCATGTCGAGCGTGTAGCCGGTGTCCTTCGCGGTTTCTTTCACGAGATCGACGGGAAAGCCGAACGTGTCGTATAGCTTGAAAATTTCATCGCCGGGGATGGTCGTCGATTTCGCCTTCTTCATGTTGTCGAGGATTTCGTCGAGGCGTTGTGTGCCGACGGTGAGCGTCGTGTTGAAGTTTTGCTCTTCGTTGGTGACGACCTTCTGGATGAAATCGTGATTCACTGCCAGGTCGGGATACACATCCTGAAACTTGGCGATCACGTTCTCGGTGATGTGATGAAAGAACAGGTCCTTGTGCTCCAGCAGTTTGCCGTGCCTCAGTGCCCGCCGCATGATCCGTCTGAGAACATAACCGCGCCCCTCGTTGGAGGGCAAAACGCCGTCACTAATAAGGAACGTACTCGCGCGCGCATGATCGGCGATGACCCGCAGGGAAACGTCGGTTTCCGGGGTCTGATTGTTTTTCTTGCCGGTGATTTTACCGACGTGCTCGATGATGCTCATCAAAAGGTCGGAATCGTAATTACTCGGCTGGCCCTGCACCACCGCTGTAAGTCGTTCGAGCCCCATACCGGTATCGATGCAAGGATTGGGGAGCGGCGTCATCTTGCCGGAATCGTCTCGGTCGTACTGCATTAACACGAGGTTCCACACTTCGAGGTAGCGGTCGCAGTCGCACCCGACGGTGCAGGTCGGCTTGCCGCATCCCAGCGCTTCGCCCTGGTCCACGAAAATTTCCGAGCAGGGACCACACGGACCGGTAGGGCCCATGGACCAGAAATTATCCTCATCGCCGAACCGGAAAATCCGGTCATCGCTCAATTTGATTTCCTTCTTCCACAACTCGGCGGCCTCGTCGTCGTCCTTGTACACCGAGACGTACAGTTTATCGACGGGCAGTTTCATCTCCTTCGTCAGGAAATCCCAGGCGAAGATGATGGCGTCCTTCTTGAAATAGTCGCCGAATGAGAAATTCCCCAGCATCTCAAAGAACGTATGATGCCGCGCGGTGCGCCCGACCTGTTCGAGGTCGTTGTGTTTGCCCCCGGCGCGTACGCATTTCTGGGAAGAGGTGGCGCGGGTGAAGCCCGGCTTCTCCTGCCCGAGGAACACGTTCTTGAACGGTACCATCCCCGCGTTGGTGAACAGCAGGGTAGGGTCGTTCTTCGGCACCAGCGAATCGCTCGCCACCACCGTGTGGCCGCGCTCCGCGAAAAAGTCCAGAAATCGTTTGCGTATCTCGTTACCGGTCATAAGGCTCCAGATTATATATCATTATTCCCTAGATTTTATACGGTATTTCCTGTTTGGATTCAACCATTTGAAGAGGAAGGGGAAACCATCAACAGTTGAATACCGATTTTTAACTCCCTCTTCTTGAAGGGGGACGGGGGGATTTGGTTTTTCCCGTTACCAAGGGAGGATACAGGTGGGATTGGTTACGCTATACCAGATCGCAACAGATCGTGCAGGTGGATCATGCCGTCGATCCGTTTGCCGTCGTCGGACACGGCGATACAGGTGATGGAAAACTCCTCCATAACCTGGAGGGCCTTGGTGGCCATGTCGTCTTTCTGCACCGTTCGGGGATCAGCCGACATCAGGTCCGCCGCGCTCACCGTGGAGATGTCGCGTTTCGATTCCATCAAGCGGCGCAGGTCACCGTCAGTGATGACGCCCGTCATCTGTTCTGCACTATCGACCACCAACGTGGTGCCGAGACGCTTGCGACTCATTTCTGTGAGGACGGCGTAGATATCCGCATCCTCTTTCACCATCGGGATGGTATCCCCGGCGTGCATGAGATCCTGCACCGTCACCAGCAGTTTGCGTCCCAGGCTCCCGCCGGGATGGTTGAGTGCGAAATCGTCCTCCTTGAAGCCGCGTTTTTCGAGTAACCCCATCGCCAGCGTGTCGCCCATCGCCATCGTCGCCGTGGTGCTGGCGGTCGGCACCAGGTTCAGCGCGCACGCCTCTTCTTTGATGGCGATGTTCAGTACATAATGCGCGCGCTTGGCGAGGGTGGAGTCCGGGTTGCCCGTCATCGCCACCAGCGTACATTTTCTGCGGTTGATCACCGGTAATAGCTTGACCATTTCCTCCGTCTCGCCGCTGTTGGAGATGGCGAGGATGATATCCTCCTTGCCGATAATACCGAGGTCGCCGTGGCTGGCCTCCGCCGCGTGCAGGAAGATCGCCGACAGGCCGATGCTGGAGAAGGTCGCAGCGATTTTCTGCCCGACGAGGCCCGACTTGCCAATGCCCAGCACCACCAGGTGGCCGGGGCAGTCGTCCAGCAGACTTACCACATCGACAAAGGTCGAGTCGATGCGGTCCATCAGGTCGGCGACTGATTCGCTTTCGATACGGAGGACACGCTTGCCCGCCGCGATGCTGCTTTGGTACCTCAAGGAAGTGTATCTGGAAAACGGGTTGCGCAAACCTGACGCGTTGGAAATGAACGGTGTCAAAATCGACATCACCAAGATCACCACACCCAGTTTTGTTCTGGCAACCAAAGAAGATCACATCGCCCCGTGGCACTCGATCTACCCGGCAACTGAATTTTTGGGTGGAGAAGTCGAGTTTGTCCTCGGCGGTTCAGGCCACATCGCAGGCGTTATCAACCCACCCGCCGAGCGCGCCAAATATGGCTACCGCACCAGCGACACCTATCCAGCATCTGCCGATGAATTCCTTGCGAATGCGCAAGTGCACGAAGGGTCGTGGTGGCCGCGTTGGGAATCATGGCTGAAAAAGCGCTCAGGCAAGCAAGTTCCTGCCCGCACGCCCGGTGATTCTAGCCACCCAGAGTTGTGTGATGCGCCGGGAACGTATGTGAAAATCAGCGCAAGGGGCTGAATTTAAAAGGAAACAAAGATGTTTCTGCATCGCAGCATAAAATTCCTTGCTATGCTGCGATGCAGCACTTATAACTCTTCTTGTCGAACACAGCGGGGTTGGCCCGCGAGATAGGCAAAAGGATTATTACCATGGCTAAGACACAAGATTTCTCCGCGATCATGAAAGACATGATGGGTGCATTCCCAGTAGACACGTCTGCTATGGACAACGCATTCAAAACAACAGCGACGCTGAACGAGAAGCTGTCTGCAGTTTCCGTATCTGCTGCTGAAAAGTCTGCTGAGCTTTCAACAGCTTGGGCAAAAGACACATTGGCGAAATTCGCTGACTTCGCAAAAGTTAAAGCAGAGCCAGCAGATTACGCAAAAGCATTGTCCGACATGGCGACTGCGTCCGCTGAAGCGGCTTCCGAGCATGTAGCTTCTTTCGCTGAAATCGCGAAAAAAGTTCAGATGGACACAGCTGAGTTGATGATGGCTGCAGGCAAAGACGCTTCTGAAGAAGCTCAAGCTGCTGTTCAAAAAGCAACAACAGAAGCAACTGCTGCTGTACAAAAAGCGACTACTGAAGCGACTGCTTCTGTTAAAAAAGCTGCTGCAAAGTAAGCGATTTTTCGCGAAAAGAACATTTGCACAGTTTCCTCCCGAACGCGTGCTGAATGACGGGGCTGATCTTAGGATCGGCCCCTTTCTTTATGGCTTCCCATTTGTGCTGCACTCGCATAGGGTTTTCTGCACTGCTGCATTTTGGGAGGGAGCCTAAGGTGACCGATACAACCACTCCGTTACTGATCAAACGCTACGCGAGCCGTCGTCTGTATAATACAGAGACCAGCGACTACGTCACGCTTGAGGACATATCAGGTTTCATCAGCGAAGGCCGTGATGTGAAGATCATTGATCTGAAGTCTGGCGATGATCTG